>DWNE01003291.1:0-16956 GCA_018249875.1 Cecropterus toxeus | reverse complement strand
GGGAGTAGCAACGCATCTGTGATAGACTTCATATAGAGCCCCTGTTCTATATGAAGTTGCTTACAAATGTCCATGGGTGGCAGTAACCACTTACCATCAGGTGGGTTGCTTGCTTCTTTGCTACTTTATATTTATAAAAAAAACACAGATTTCATACAATTTTACATTTTTCTTTACAGAAAAAAAAGACCATGACATTAAGTCAAGACTCACCTTCCTTTGCGTGAGACTACATGAGATTCGACGATATCCCCTACCTCCTTTAAACGTGTTAACGTGACTAATGGATGTCCCCAGTATAGAACCCAAAAAATTGTATAATTAATTGAAAGATTAAGCCTAAACTCAGCAAAAACCGAAGACCCTAAAGCCATAGAACCGTAACAAAAAGTGGATAATGACAATATACTTACGAACATGGCTCAGCGTGAAATTTCGGTAGTTATAAATCAATTAAGGATGTATCGCACACTAAAAACGAAAGAGACCAAACTAAATTTTTTCGGCAATTTGAGTTAAAATCTTCAAACTCAATAACGTAGTCTATCGTGTAGGGTGTAATTAAAAAGCGACGATTTCATACTAGTAAAGGACTCCCCAAAATGCAAACAAAAGTTCGTTATTTCACAAAATGCAAATGTCGCATTAGGTTTCTCAAATAACGATACATGCACTACACAAGACGTAATTTTATTGTACAGTAACAAAAGCGTAGTGCAAAGCATCTATTATTATAAAAACTACAATAGACCTTGGACGACTTTTTGAAATACTGCACTCATTTCAGCTCAATGCATTAGAGAGTAATAGATAATTAATTTAAAAGTCAAAACATGCGTTGACGCGTGTTCACAAGTGTTATTTGACAGGTGGACTAATGTTTTTACGTATATTTATATCTTTTGTTAAATACGAAACGATTCCTGAGAACATTACATTCTGTTCGAGCTTAATCTATCGCTGTCACGAACTCGCGACGAAAGCTACAAAGCTCGAACAGACCACATCCTACACAGCCCTATTCGCAATTAAAGGTACTTTATTTATTCTGTGATAATATTTATTCACAACAACTCTCAACAGAAACAATTATATAATAACAGAAACAGAAAACTATTATTTGATAGCGATACCTTTTCATAAGATTGAAGAAGCAAACGGTAATTGGTCACTGCTGCCTATGGAAATCTGTAAACTCCATATTAATATGTGTTATATCTGAACGCAATGTCAGATGTATTGCCACTTCTTAGAATTAACATGGCCGCACTGTTTATGCCTCACACTAAGTCAAATCGACAGCCTTATACAGCTGTTTAATACTAAAACCACGGTAATAGTATCATATACCATTACCGTGCTAAAAGTGTAGCGACAGTACTTCCCGGGTCGAACCGGACTGTTTCTACTACCCTACATTAAGTCTTAAAATAGAAATATTCCATTAAATTATTAATATTTAGATAATCAAGATCAAGACAACTCAATGAACATAGTATATTTAATATTTTTTGCACGATGATGAAATATACTAAAAAAATGTTTATTGTAATATTTGTCCGTCTGGTACGCTAATAATTTTAGTACAATCCGTAACGTATTTGAGTGTCAAATATTTAACCAAACTAAAGAAGTTATTTTTCATATACGAAGTTCAGCATTACTCATGATGGAGTTCTTCATTAAATTAAATGTATGCCCATTTACGTCTGATCAACCGAACATTAGTTTTATAACCCTTAAAATAAATTTATCAAAGCAATTATTAAATTAATTATCTATTAAAGCTATTTATAAAGGACAACGTGCTGGTCAGGATCCGTAGAGTACCTTATAGCAATATTGGCTTGAAATCAGCAAGGGCACGATACGTTATAAGGTATTTAAAAACTCTATAGGACATCTCGAAACTCTACAACAAGACTTTATGTACATAAAGTTAGTCATAAAACTCTTTCACAATATTTAAATCGCTTACGCAAATGTGTGATTTTAGCTTAATATCTAATAACACAACGAGGCGATGAAGGCATCTCTAGAAATTTTCCGATTGCATTCTTGAAATAACTTCATATAAATAATGCAAAAAAACAATACACCAATAATCCAATCGATAACTGTACAACGCCGCGAACGAAGACTAGTGAATAATTAAGAGTCTGACGCAAGACGAGATTATCGGGGCGCCCTCAGATTTAACTAAAGAGCCCTCGTGAGCTCGAGGGGCGACAGAGGGTCGTAACCTGGATAAAATCTAGCAGAGCGACTTGTCCTAGCTGGGTCTTTAACCCTATCGAGTCTGAACGTGATTTTGCATATAAAAGCGTAGTGATCTTGAAGGGTCGTCGAAGAATTTTTAATGGTGTTGCGTCAGAAACTTAATATAGGATATTAAGTATAGATACAAACATCGTGTTATTCAATTATTACACGGAAATCAAGAATGAATTAAACTATATACAGATGGGATTAAACTTTTAATCGTAAGTTCGATGAAAATGCTCTGTTTGGAAAGCAATTATTAGTGGTAATATATATGGTGCTGTAAACTTTTATTGTGTATATTTGCATGTGTCAAAGTATGGTACAGATTACATTGTATTTTAAAAACACATGAATAACATAAAAGCGATTTCATAACTTTCAATGATTGTCTATGTATTCAAAATTAAATTTTGGTCTCAATCAAAATTTAACAAAAGTTTTAAATATCCCTTAATTCCCACAGCTGAAACTTCAAAATGTTTCGTTTCATTTTCACATGTACAAAAATCTATTCCGTGTGCTTTATGAAGCAAAAACGACACATTGGAAATGGTAATTTCATCAAGTTTGGATTGTCACAGAACTCGCTTCATAATAATTACACCGCTAATCTCGTCACTCTCGCTCACTCATATTCTTTGTCTAACACCAACCGTCGGACGTACTGTATTCTGGCCTAAATTGTGTTTTTATTTTGATCCCAAATATATACAAGATCCACTCATAAAACATCCAGTACAAGCCGTCGACTTTACTGTCAGATACAAAAACCTTCTTTGAAATGCGACTAACGTCCTTACTCAGTAATAAAAATATAAAAGTACCAGAATTTTTACGACAACAGTAAAGTGTATGACATTACATACAAGGATTCGTTACGCTGAAGGTGACCTAATCCCGGTCACAAATATAAGATCTAAAATTAGGCCAATGTTTTCCGAAAGCTGTAAAAGTTAGATGTGTTTCGTTTATAGAGGTCGCTTACAGTAGCTACAGCATCGGACACAACCTAGCTCGGGCATTAAAAGAACGATATTAGTATTGGAAGCCGAAATACAAAAAGTTTTTATGTAAAAACAAAATCACCGTCTAATTACTACAAACTTATGAATTATGTTATATAGAAGTGACATATGCCGTAATGGATTACATCTCCTAGTGACATGAAATGTCTTTGTTTTGCATAGGCCTACGGGGGCACTTACAAATTGTCAGTTACAATATTTTCTTACACTACCGCCGGATCGGAACGCGACCACAACTGAAAATATTCAGTATGTCAGCTGAAAGTCAGCGACTTTGTGTTTTTTGTTTGTATAACATCTTTATTTTTAACGAATTGTTTTTACATAGCAATAAAAGATCTCAAAATCAAAGTAATATATAACAAAGCTATATACTAACACAACAAATTCGTATCTTTATCATATACATATACCTTACAAAGTGCATTATATTGCTCTGAATAAAATTACTTAAATTATTTTTTCAATACAATACAATAACAAACTGCAGGTTTATATCTCATCTCATGAGATCAATTATACGAATTCAAATCAACGTTATTGGCTAGAGAACTTGAACAAGCAACACATCATAAGAGGCAGTTTTCCTTATAAAATTAGAAACTCAGTCATAATATACGTTTTAAAGTCTATAAATTGCCTTTCAAGATTATCAACTTTATATAACAAGCCACCAATTCAATTTCAGCGCATGTGGTAGCAGCAGTGTTTTCAAGACACTAATCATAGCCTGGTACAAGACTAACATCGTATCGAGGCTTGACAAATAATAAAATTATTAATATAATATACTAATGATTGCAAGGAAAACCAACCACAATATAATATACTAATGATTGCAAGGAAACCAGCTGTCGAAAGAAGCAAGCATTATTTGCTGCGACTATAGCAACACGATATGAACTATGAGATGAAACAACGGAAGAAGAAAAGTATCGCCTTGGCAGTGACCGAGCTCCACCAATCTAATAATCTCGTAAACGTCGTTAATTTGCCTCTTTCTCTGCAGAGCTAATTCGGTCACGCGACACACCGGATAAATAATGCTCCGACTTGCGCCAAACTGACTTTACAAGTTCAACGACGATAATTTAATGGACTTTTTGTTCTCAGCTGTTTTCCGGAAATAACAAAGCTCTTTGTGTTACCAACGGACGAGCTGAAAAGACGCGGGGGAAGATGCCCCCATTTAACTCCTACGAAGTTTGAGATAAACAAGGACTTTTGTAATACGCATACGTGGATAACACATCCGAATGGCCTATGTGAATTTCCGTTCTGCACTGAAAATGGCGGTTTAAATCAAAGTATCTGTCTCGACACCATGTGTGTATTAGATATTTAAATATTATAATACAATATACTTACTTCAACCATTTCAGTACCTATATAAAGATTTGACGACTGTATAAAGAAAAATAAAGCAGAATTTGATCTGTCTTATAAAATATACCTACCCTTTATTTTTCATTTTACATGACTCCGTGTCATGGTACATGTCAATAATACATATTAATGATGAATATGTATTAATAATTACAAGTTGAATGAATTTACGATATTATCTAAAAGCATAAAACTACTACTTATTTACAAAATGAAAACCAAATGGTCATATACAATTTTCACAGCATTAATCTGATGGAGGATAAGCACTGTCAACTAATAATCTCATTCCGAGCCGGAATCTCGAAATAAACTCCTAATAAGAGTGATTTATCCGGCCCATTCGACAAATTTCCGCCCAATGAAATGAAATCTTTCCATCCCATTCCAGTGATTGGGCGAATAAACTTTTGTATATTGCGTTTTTAAATTGGACTCGTTCAGGAATCCGAAACGCAGCTGCCGGTAATTACCGGCTTTGACGAACTTGTTAGTCTCTCCAGGCGGTTAGCAAAGCTCCATTGTGCGGAACGGATGGAAAATATTTTAGTTATACGACTTTTTAAAATCTTAATCATACAGTCACTAGAAGGGTGCAAGTAAATTTTACGACGAATTTGTTTAATTGCCCTTCTTGGCCGGAGTGCGGCTACGATTGCACCGCAGCGGCCAGGGTTTCCAGGTTAACAACCTTCCACGGTAGTTTTTGTGACCTCGGTGGCTTTTATTAAAACACAGCATTGTAGATTCATTACTGCCATGATTGAATATTTGCATGCGAGATATTTTGTATACTGGGACCGAAGTTGAATTGCTCACTCATCTCTAACAAAGACTCAACATTTTCGTTTGGCCGTTTTCATTTATCTCGGTTGCCCTACAATTGAAATTCATAAAGTGCAGCAGGACGTGTCCAATTTGTGCAATATCGCATTTGTAAATTGAATTGAGCTGACGAGCGCGTCGGTTAATTATATTTGCCGATCGGATTTTGACCAAATTTAACGTTTCGTACTTTAATCATGAGTGAAATTAAATTTCACACGGAGTTGCATTCGATTCCATTCCTCTCAAAACTGTACACAATTCACGTTTTGTATTCAAAACGTAAATTGTGTTCTCAAAATAAAGGTAAAGCTCTCAAAATAAAGGTTTTAGTTGGTATATTACCAACTAAAACCTTTATTTTGAGAGCTGAATGGGATTCATAATTCTGGTTTGGACGAAAATGCCTCATAGACAGCGCTACCGAAAACTTATAAAAGAAGGGCGAGCTCTTTGTCAATTTATGAAGATTTTATTTTAAAACTGTATTGTACAAATGTTTTATTCAACTTTTTGAAGAGTATTCCAGTTAAAAGAAAATAACGACTTGCATATCAGCGGTAAATATGCTCCAAATTTAAGATAATTTCTTAATATAAAAAAGGGGATATATTCAGAAATTTATTTAGTAACCCGATAAACGTTACTGCGTTTATTTTAGGGGTTTTTATATTTAATCCCGAAATTTAATAAAAACGGCTGTACGAGTAAACAGTGCGATTGTTGTATACGCAGTCCTATTACGCTATTCAAAAGTCGACTTTCATTTATCGTGAATTGGAAATGAACCGTTTCGTATTGGATGCGTTTATATCGCCAGCGGAACCAGAAACGTGCTAAAAATACCAGCGGTCCGCACGACAACCCCACGACGTCTCGGCGCCTGACCTTCGCCAACTTTTTATATTCCGACCGCTGCATTTCGATTTTTTAACGAGCATTGCCATGGTTCTTGCAAATCACTGGCAGGCGACTAAAAATCGGTATAAATACGTCAGCAGCTTTGGGAGAACGAATTTTTCTTGTGAGTTTATGGAAACATCAATGCTGTTTAAATTTTAAGATGTTTGTGTAGTCCAAATAGTACATAACATTCTGTATATAGGGAGAGAGACAAACGATGAAACTGATGTGATAAACGTGCCATATCTAAAATAAATTTTTGATTTATCTAAAGTTTTGACGCATTGCACCACAGCTTATGCTATGAAGAAATCAGTATATTGACACGGCGGCACCGCATACAGAACAAAGATAAAGTGTAGCAGTATTACTTAGTACAGACGGTGTTTACGAAATTATTTGGATTTTTTTATAAAATAGAAGAAGAATGGATGAAACAGTAAAAGAGAAGTCCATATGATGATAAGTAGTCATTAGCGCCCATGGACACCCGTAAGCAACTTCATGTAGAACAAATATTGTATTTAAAGTAATTCACAGAGGCGTTATTATTCCTGAGGACTAAGATGGTTGTCGCATATGTAAGTGACTTCTTTTTTTTTGTAGTTGGTCACTGCTGCCCATGAAAACTTGTAAGCAACTTCACATAAAGGAGGGATTCTATTTAAATTTAATTATATGTTGCATAAAATAATAATGGGAATATGAAAAAAATAATTACGATAGTAACGTGTCTTGAAATTGGTAAATGAGAACTAATTGAGTCAAATTACATACATATATATATGTTTAATAGTGTCACTTTTCTGCATGTAAGATATTTGGATTTTATTATTAAGCTATTAGGTATAATCTCGCGTGGCCATTTGTAATTTTCTTTATAATGTATCGTTTATTGACCTAATCGCGAAAACGTATATTTGTGTCATTCACCTCTGGAAGAGATGTTTTGAAACTCTTAATTTTTTATAGAACCGACTGTGACAGATTGGCAGAAAAATAAATTAGTAACATTTATTACGTTTTACCACTAATTTTTTCTCGAAAAATGTATTAAAACTCAAGATCAAAGTGTAACATTGTAATTCTAAATAGTTCAAAATGGATTTGTCCATCCATTTTTATAGGAATAAACATTTCTAAAATGGAAAAATCGACTACCCATAATATTTCCAGTTATTTATCGAGGGCACATTTATTTGAACATGGATTTTTTACGAAAATTAGTTGTACCAGAAGTATTTGACCTTTTCTCGCAAACATTAAACCTGCTACTAAGAAATCTACGGTAAATTAACTTCTATTAAATTAGAAAGAAAATAAAGCATTTTGAATGCTTGGTTAGTGAATGGTTTAGGCATTGTTCTGGAACATACTGAATGGCCTAAATTGTGATCTAAAGGGGATCTGTGAAATGTGAGGATCTGTGAAGTGCATGAGATCTGAAAGCGATTGCATCGCTGAAAGATTTTCAATGGCTAATTGCTGTCTAAGCACCCCATTCATCTAAATCTGCTCCTCGGAAGACACAGTTTTTCATGAAAACTTTCTCGATCGAGGTTTTTGTTGCTAATGACTCTATAAAATTATACGCTTGCAAATTAGTTAGTTAAATAAATTACTGCAATTTTATGTTCAAATATGATTAACGACTAATGTTTCATAGTAGAAAAGAATTTATGAGAAATTATGTTAGTCAAAGATATTTTAGTCTACTCATTCCCTACCAATCACATAAGTTGTAGTGTCAAAAGTAGAATCTAAATAATGCAGACATTTCTTTCATATTACAAACAACATTTTGACTTCTTATTATTTATGTCACGATCAAACTTGAAATAATAGCATAAACGTCTCCAAAAACGTATTAAACATTATATGACAGTTTCATTATTTTTCGGCGTGTCCAGTCGGACAAGTTTTATTTCCTGTCCCGAGGAGTTCAGAGACCGCGAGAGAGCGCAGAACGATAAACAGATTTAGTGGCTGGCGTCCCTCCAAGAGCATTGGATGATCACAGACCACTGATCAAGTAGAGATATTCGACGTTTTTAAAAGAAACTGTCGGAAATGTATCACACGTTAAAAATGTATATTTTTTGTCGCAATTACGAATAGAAACAGGACGTGTCGAGTTAAAGCTAGTGATTTATGTGTAAATTATTATTCATTACTCCAAAATAAACAGTAAAGGTACTCAACTTCTAACCTAAACTTGAGAAGCCGTAACTAGTACTACCAGTACCCAATTAAGTATATTTTATATTTCACTATTTAATGTCCATACTCTATTCACACCTTAATTTATGGAATATACACAAAACCGACAGAGAAAATACGTGTAAAACCACCTACTTTCAATGAACGTAGCATTTCGTCAATGTAAAAATTATTGGCACGTAAAAATGCAATTCTAATATTTAGACCTCAATGTTCTAGTCCCACTTAACTGGATTTAATCCTTGTTTCTATAAACAACACCAATTTCACTCGGATTTGAGCCCTTTCGTGGTGGAATGTACTCCAGACCTTGGGAAAAGATCAGTGTCGAGAAAAAAAAATAAGACAGCAACAGTAATTGGGTCCTGTGCCCATAGATCCAGCAAATGCTATTTATCCCTCTCGTTTTCAATCGACCTTGGCGTGGACTTTCCCCGCAATAAACTGTGTCACTTCCCATTCCCAGTCCGTCAGCTGCCAATACGGGTTGGGGGATATGCGCGTGCGCATCAGAGGGGAGAAGACTATTTCAAGGGAGAGAGTGGGGAGAGGCACTATTTAAAACCGATGTAGGCCAAGTCACTGGGACGGCGGACGAAGCCAGGTGGTTACCGAGCTATTTTGAATGTGATACAGTTACACTTGGCAATTGAACGCATATCAATTTTGCGGATTGCAGCTTCCGTTATGATTGACCCATTTTGATAAACGTCTTTGATATTAAATTACTGCAGAATCTACTCATAAAATAGTAGTATAGACTTCTTTAATATTGGGCTTTATGTAACAGTAAGATGGTTTGACATTATTGTACAATCGGGATTTCTGCTGACAAATTTTGCGAAATATATTTCATAAAAAAATATAAACACAAAATTTATACGAGAAAAATAAAGTAGCAAAAACATACAACGGCTCTTGACGTGCGTCAACATTTCAATTTTATTTTTCATGTAAACATTGTATCCAATTTTATTTTCTACGTAAATATATCAATTATATAGACGTGTATAATTACTAAGCGGTAGTAACGAGACTTGGCGAGACGCTATTCATTTTAGATCATGTTGAAATATTTACATTTCCTGTCGTCTGTGCGTATATAATTCTATTCATTTTCATTCAAAAACATAAAGAAGTCTAGTATAAATTATTTTAGTGAAAACAGTTTTACATTCGGTTCTAGAGAATACTCACCAAACTTTAAACTGTTTTACATATTTACCAGTGTTTTTTTCTATGTATTCTATTACTATTATAGGTATTACACTTTCCAAGGTGGTCGAACCAGTGTATTTCGACCGGGGAGGTTCCACTGCCTCACCTATTTCTAGGGTGATGCAGCACTTGCGTTTCGTTATAAGGCTTTGATTGCTGGCTCACTTATATATGAGGGGACCATCTTAGTCCTTGGGATTAACAACACACCTGCGATCGACTTCAGATAGAATCCCTGTTCTATAAGAATTTGCTTACGGGTGTCCATGGGTGGCAGTGGTCACTTACAATCACTGGTGGACTGCATGCTGGATCGCTACTCCAATGTGATAAAAAATCTATATACCCTACAACCCAATATATCAGTGTTCGTTAACGTTTAAATAAATATTAATTTTTAATTCGCCTGAAACTGTTATTATTAAATTAGTTATTAATAACAAGAAATAATTAAAACATAAACATACTTAGCTGTGGAATTAAACAAACAGAATTAAATTTTCAATTTATCATAAGCAAACAATGATAATTAATTTATTGTGATACATCATTAAATCACATAAACAAAACGAACAGGTACAATCAGTTTTTAATTAAAAGAAATAATTGACTGTCGGCGCCGCAAATCGTGAAATTAAGTATTGATTGCTACGAGTTTAATTACTACGGTTTTCTATTTAAACAACTAGTTTTCGTTTGGTACTAGTTTGAACCACCAATGATTATTACAAATATTAATGTTTTTAATGTGAAATTTCCTTAGAATTCTCGTGATTTGGAATTCGAAGAAACGAAAATGCACCTGTTGCCGCTAAAACTAGATGTCGCTGCACTCCTTTGTGAATCGCGCTAACGATTTTACTTCGTAGCTTGTTTTACGAGCTTAAGGTTGGCAAATGCGAAATAAGAAATCCTAATATGGGCTGAATTGAGGGCTTAATGGATTTTCGTCAAAGAGTCAGTTTACTCTTATGCTCAAAAATATTTTATTATTTATTGCTACACGTTTTCTATTGTTAATACTGAAACTCGTTAATAACTACCGAAAGAAAAATAAATAAAATCGTTTTTAATGTAAGCTGTAAAATGTTCTCAACTGTTTTGTCTTAGGCTTACGCTTACGCAGATAGTAAAGTTAAAGATGGTACAACTCTACATCACTTGACTGATGCGGCAACTTGGTTATCCTTTTTTTGGTTTCAGAGCAGCAACATTGCTGTAGCTCTGTAGGGTTTGAAATCGGTAGTAATGGTAGTAAACCAGAGATATTTACCTAATTATTATATTAAACTCTAAAGGTAAGCAGTCCGTTCCAGATGTACAAATATGGTTCAAGAAATATCAAGATCATAAATTCGTACAACCTATCATCTACGTTGGTCTATAAAAATGTATTCATGTTTTCATACAAATTGTAGTTTTAGGAGTAAGTACTTTGCAACTTTATTGAGATTAAATCAAACAGCGAACCCGAAGCATGCGCCGGGAGACTGCCATTTTTCTGGCCAATTAGAAGTTACGTCAAGCACTCATGAAACTTTTAGCTTCTGCGACCGGAAACTCAGTCGCTTATGTAAGTAAACTGGGCTGCAACATGTTTTATGTTCCACTTCATACTCAGTTTAGGCTATGAGAGTAAAACGCTTTATATTCTATTCTTGTATAATAGGATTGATGTAGCAAATGAGCGTGCAGCCCACCCGATAGGAAGTATTTAATGCCGGCTATAAATTGCTTTAATCAAATTCTGATAGAACACGGGTGCTATCTGAAATCGATCTGAGGATCTTTGCTACTATTTGAAAGTGAGCTATCTACCATACTCTTCCACCGAAACACGAAAACTGCTTTACGCATGATATAAGACGACCCGCGTAGCAGAGCGGTCACCATACCGGTCTGACGCGCAGTGGGTCTCGGGTTCGATTCCCGGCCAGACAGAAATATAAATGATGAGTTTAGATTTCTGTTCTCGGTCTGGGTGTTTGTGTATGTCCAAAATAAGTGTAGCCTCTCTGGTGGTCGACCTGGCGTCATTTACATGTGCATTATTTTTCTGAGGGCTAAGATGATCACCACAGCTGGCGGGAAACGTAAAAACTACTATTTATTCTTAAACTTCATGTTTTAGTTCAACAGTCTCTATAAATCAAGAAGCAATTTACTAACGCACGGCTAATTATATAACGCCTTGAAGTAAAATCTGCGAGGAAATCAGCAGTACATTAAATACAAACACATTAGCGTATAGACTCTGGATGCTTGCTGAGAATTGTTGAAGGAAGTGGGGATCATACGCTAAGGTCGCTTAGAAAAAAATATAAACGAGTTTTAAGACATGTCTATCAGTTTTTATACTAGACTAGACTAAAGACTAAAAGAGTTGCTACGATACAATGAATGCTACAGATACTGTTTTTTCGTTTAATCCAGTTTTATGTTTGAACTCAAAAAGATATTTAGCAAGCAAGGCCTTTAAACTCAAACAACTCCATACATTCATGAAAATGAACATTGCGCATATCTATCGCTATATATCACATTTTTTTTAAGTACCAAACCGCATTATTACGCCAAAATAATTTTGCATCGTGTCAGTTAGCTGTTAGTAAGTTAGTAATAATAAATTTCGACATTTTTAGATTTTCTGTTTGCTTATCTGAGTTTTATTAAATTGAAAAGTGTTGTAAAATTAGGTACATCACACCGAAACTACGGTAAATTAAATGTTATAAAAAGGATCTATCTATAGTCTATATTTTGAGACATTTTGCTTTTCTTTCATTAAAATCAATTTATTACAATAAAAAGTTTTTACAATTTAAAGTTATATTACATTTTATAAAATCCCGGTTAATCCGCTCCGCGTAGCACTATTGTGTGAAATTATTTTTACAAGTATACATACAGATAACGTTTCAAAATCGCAATTTTTTATGTTTTATCAGCGTACATATAAACAAATGACCTTGGATTTTTTGTGCATTGTAAACCAACAGTTTAATTGAATGACTACAACTATAAATAAATTTTGAACTTCACGAGATCCTATTTCTATAGTAACATCATTAGTAAGTCCACCACTGGGTGATTAACCAATTTTGGTAAGTCTCAATTAGAGGCGCGACCCGGTAATTATGATTTGTACCACTAATTAACAACAGCCGAGCTTATTCGGGTATTGACCAATTACTCAACGTGTAATTAATTTATACTGTAACGTATAATTACTTCTGCTAAGAATCATGTTGATACAGATATTGAGCGATAAACAGGGTTCAGTTTGTAAAACATGTAGCATCTATATGTATACTTTATACATGTTAAAGTATACATATAGATGCTACATTTACATATTTAAACAAAAATGTCAATTTTCTTCAACGAATATAACCAATTACAGAATCATATTTAAATGTTTTCAGAACGATTTAACATTACCAACTAATACCTACTAATGAGAAAAATGAAGACGGTAGTAGCTACAAACTAAGTTTTATTACAAGGAAGTAGTACAAACTATTTATTATATAAAGAAATACAAAGAAAACAACTATGTACCTAACATTCTATCTCACTAAATACTGAAAATATCTCCAATATTGTTTATTTCTATAAAAATGTTTTTTTTCTGACACTGAACTATCATGAGAAATCAGAGAACATAACACAAAAACCTACATAAAGTTCAACATAGAACCTCCTCCGTTTCGAACTCGGTTAAAAATATGTAGCCACTGTAGACGTTCGTAGCCTTTAAATGGACTCGTGCATGCAACGTGCCGATAAGATTTTCATGAAAACTACATCAGTAGCAGAGAAGTTTAGAAGTGAAAAATATATTGTTAACGGAATTTTTATGTATGGAAATACATTTCGTATATGAAGAACAAATTAATCTAAACTAACCAATCTAAATAAATGCAATCCAATATTACATTGAATGTTGATGGCATTGAGTAAAATATTACAATTATAAAAAGAAAAGTTTCTTACAAATTTAGCATAAATACATGTCAGTGTCATCAATTTATGCATATTTTGGACAAGTTTTATAAGTTTAATTTAAAATAACTATTTATCTTAGCAAAATATACTATATATTTTTTAAGGTTATCCAGAATGGAATCTTATCAGTCCAATCCTTGGCAGAGCTTAATAGAACTGACAAAAATCATTGTTTAACGGATTGTTTTATGTGGAACAGAAACAGAGGTTTAATTTAAAAAGCTCTTGGCACCGGACACCATCTCGCAATACTAGTAAATCTGATAGCAATATTGTATTTTTCTGGCTACACTCGCTTCAGTCTGGAAAGTTACGAAAGTGGGAATTGTTATTTTACCCAGGGACAATGTGAACGTACCTACCATTAGCATTAAATAGGTTAATAACGGAATTATGAATTTTATTTGGTGAAAATATGTAGCAATTTAAGTATTACTTAACCGACTACATATAACATATAAAGTAACTTTATATTAGAATTTTGATCGCGATTAGCAGACGACTGTAAGTAAACTTCAATAAATGAGGCACTCCCGTCATTCCCGTCAATCCTGGTTTTAATTGTACTTGTTCTGATACTTCTCATTCGAATGAAGTGTTATGACGGCAAAACAACCGGGGACATTTCACTTTAATTAAGGTCACGTTACGAAAAATTTACGATCACACTTAACAATTATGCAGTTCACAACAAGGACGTGCGCATCTGGTTTCAAAGAGCGTATTAATTTATTTTTCTGTTGAACGATAACACAGAAAAATAAAAAATAAATTTTAAAGTATACGACCGAGGGCAACACGGACATATAAAAAAAAATAGAAATAAAATGGCCAACTGATGTATTTCGAAGTAATTTAACTTCAACCCAACATCACGTGATAAACATCCCCAAACGACACATGCCATTACTTTCCTGTTCTACAAATATTTCCACGGCGACCGGGATCATAAAATAAATTATCGTAACAGCAGGAAACAGTAGAATTTTCCTCGAAATCGTAAACATTAACAGTATTGAAATATCAAAATGTCCGAACGACAAGTTAAGTAATGCACGATTAAATGCTAGATTTATGATCGCATCAAAGAAGATAAATACGAAAGGAAATCATCTATGTAAGTCTATTAAATGTATTTAATATGACTGCAATATCTAAGTCCATAAATTTATTTTATTGGTCGATCCACGGCCAGACAGACATCTGAATGATGAATTTGGGTTCTGGGTCTGGGTATTTGTATATACGTCTTTATCTTTCCATGGTACCCACGATACAGGAGAAAGTTCTAGTGTGGGGCTATGAGCGTAGAAAGAACGTACAAATCTGGCGAATGTGAATACTTGGTTAAAATTGGACCACCTCTTTCCAAAATCCCCGTTTTTTTCGTACAGTATCAAAGAGATAGAGATAAGACCTGACTGTGCCCGCACTTTCCTTTGGATTTAAAAAAGTGTAAAATAGCTTTTGATAGACATAGATTAAATGGAAAAATGGACTACAGATATATTAATTCAATTAAGTTTAATTCAGTAGTTTTGACGCGTTTTCAAACATACAAACATACCCAGAACAAAATCTTAGAAATTTCTTTCTTTACTCATTCTCAGCCCTTTAAACAAATTTTTGTAAATATATGCAATACTGAACGCTGAACTTTCATTTTATTCTATGTGAGCACATTTGAGTATAAAGAAACACACGAACTGTGAAAATGGCATACAATTAAAAGTCGAAGACAGACTTTACGTGTTTATATTATTATCGCACAGATGTTTGTAAAACTAGTGCGCTCCCAAACGTACATGTGAAGTACTCCCACGCTCCAGTTTAAACCGCGGTGACCTGATATTTGGCTTGCGTTGATGATGCGTTGCCACTCTCGAGGACTGAGATGGTCGCCGCATATAAAAGTGAGCCGGCAACCACACCCTTCCAACGAAACGCAAGAACTGCTTCACGCTAGAAATAGGTGTGGCGGTGGTACTTCCCCGGTCGAACTACATTGGTTCTACCTGTAACCTATTCCTAGCGTGAAGCAGTTCTTGCGTTTCGTTGGAAGGGTATGGTTACCGGTTCACGTTAAAATAAGGCAACCTTTTAATTTCTCGCAGCGAAGCGGTCTACAGCGCATCTGGGATTAGCTTCTGATAGATAGATTTACAAAAACAATATTTTGCATAAACATAAAAATGACGAGAAACTGTATATTATGCTAGTTCTCATTCAGAGCGTTGATTAAAAATATTGAAAGCACATAATACGAGAGCTTTCGAATCAAAAAGCACCACTTAAACGTGCCCCCACTCGCGGAATGGGATCGGGAAATTCATAAAAGCCGCTTCACTGGACATTTTATGATCGTTGTAAAAAATCTGTTTTCATTGTAAAATTCAATTAAAATTCAATCAAGCCGTATTTAAATTTTGGACAGGGTTTAAAATGAGGGAAAATTTCAACAAAGTACTCTTATACGTGACAATGTGCGGATGTATATCACGCGGCGAGAATAAAAGGTCCTTTTGCAAAATCAGTTTTCAATGGATATAATAAAATTATGTTCGCAGTTTGGGGAGTTTATTAATATGCGATTACTAAGGGGGCGAAATGTTAAAATAATACAGTCCTTTTTTGTAGTTCTTTAATCATTTATTTAGCCCTTTTCCATCACTTTTTGTACACTTTTTGATGCAATATTTTTTTCATAAGGAATAGTTTTAAGTACGTTTACGTTCTCATTATGCGATATCACACGCATAGAAGAAAAGGATAAATCAAGGTATTTCATATTTTCATTACACATCCATGTGTAATGAAATAACCCCCTAAACGGGTTACTGTAAAGAAAGTAAGTAATACCCACGTACAGTAAATAAGTAATACCCACTAATTGTACGTTTTGATTGTAATAATCGTATATATGGGTCATTCTACAAAAATCGGTATACTTCTGATGTGGTTTTGTCCAAAGATTTTTTTAATGTTTTTGAATACTTGAGTAGAGTATATGATATGTAATTGATTAACTATGTATCTCACATCTAAAAGGGCCAGTCATTTTGCCCTTT
This sequence comes from Cecropterus toxeus, assembly GCA_018249875.1. Lineage (NCBI taxonomy): Eukaryota > Metazoa > Arthropoda > Insecta > Lepidoptera > Hesperiidae > Cecropterus > Cecropterus toxeus. The sequence goes on along the minus strand of DWNE01003291.1, from coordinate 38 downwards.
ATTTTAGGAGAAATTTAAGGCTTTTCGAATTTAGCCAT
>DWNE01003290.1:0-16957 GCA_018249875.1 Cecropterus toxeus | reverse complement strand
AGTCAATGTGAGACCTCGGAGTGCCGTTTGTTCCCACGACATGTGGGGCCGTTGGAGTTGCTGCGTCAGCTCCTCACATACTATCTACGAGAGCAAAAATATTCCTACTTATATCAAAATCTAACTTTACATACCGTTCATGTACGTTAATTAATAAAACACTACGCCGTCACGTATCCCGCAATAGCAGTCTACGTATTCGTAAACAGTAAACAATAACCATTCGAGAGCACCATTTACAGCTGACATAAACAACCGCTAAATAACCCGTTTCAGTAGCGCAACATTTGACTGACTATCTCAAACATAACGCCAAACAAACGGCCTGCTGTCCTGTACCACTAATTAAAGGTAATGGCCCAGAAACAAGATTGTGATATTGTTCTCTCGGAATAATCCCCTATCCTCTTCACACCCATACACTCGCGTATAAACCCGTCCCGTTCACCCTAAACGTTGGTTAGGCGTCACTTATTATGCTAAATATCCTACCCCATTCTTCGGGAGTGGAAAGATCTTTGATAAGCACTCGTTTTTTTTCTTTTCTCTTGCCTTGACAGTTGGTATATGGACGTAGATTAAGATAGCTGGCGGTTTTTTGTAAGCATTTTAATCGTTTTTGAGACACAGCCATAAGGAAAGTTAGATCATTTTTCTTCTGAAAAAGTTAATCTTTGCGTGTGCGAGACAGTTCGAGAAAATTCTCTATTTATGTTCTTCTCTGTTGTAATCCTAACAAAAGCTTAATAATACTGCAGTAAAAACATAATAATTATACAAGTATGTTTAAGCTAAATTTATAGCTGTCATTTATAGTAGTTAGGGTTCCGTAGCCAAATGGTAAAAATCGGAGTCCGTACAGATTCGTCATGTCTGTCTGTCCGTCCGTCTATCCGTCTGTCCGTATGTCGAAGAACGGAAACTCAAAAAAAAATTTCATCTTACCTACACGGATGTCCATAGAAATGTCTTCAAAAATGGCATTGAGGTTTTTAAAACCATTTTTTCTCAAATTTGATCGTTTGAAAATAAGCCCTTTCAAAGCGGTAAATTTTTCATGCTTTAATTTTTAAACTAAGAGAATGAAAATATGGATAAAACATAAGTTGTAGATGTCAAAAAAGTCTTCAACGAAAATTGGTTCGAACGAGATACAGTTAACAGTTTTTGAGATATAGCAAATTTTCAAGAACCGCATACTTTGTAATTTATACATACACTATGAAAAACAAACAAACAGTATGATGGTAGTTGGCAAACTGTATGACTTTTTTTATTATTTTTACAACACAGCTATATTTTCTCTTTAAGATTTGTAAATGATAATACTACGGAACTCTTAGAGTCCGACTCGCACTTTGCCAGTTTTTTTTTCATTAACTACCTATACCTAATGAAAGATTTTTCAACTAATTTTCTGAAAGTATATTTTAAAAAGTTTGTACAATTCACAAAAATATGGCTAAATGATTTTTATTGTATCTGTGGGGCGATCAAAAGGGTGTTGGATTATAAATTTAAATTTATGTTTTGTTAGATGCGATCGCTTAGCGGCGCGCGCCATTTTGAATCCAACGATAGAAGTTCTTTTTTAAATATGATTTATTTCGGCAAAGGGTTATGATGATGCGGTTCGATTTGTAACAAATGAAATGTTGTTTTTAAAACGGTTATAATTAATGATTTATGTTGGTAGCAACTGTTTTTCTTAGTATCTCCTACCTACTTACTTAGCTGTTATTAATTAATTGATGACTTAACATTTCAGAGAAACTAAGGTTTGAAAAAACATTAATAAGACCTTTATCCGTTATTTACATTGATAACAATCATAATAAATAAATTCTTTATTTATTCTTTATGTACTTTACAAAAAAAAATGTGTACAAAGGTGGACTTAATGCAATAAGCATAAATCTTTCATAATAAAGAATTCATTTAATCTAAATTTCTCCAAATAGAGCAAAGAAAACCTCTATCAATAAAATATTCAGCGGAAAACTAGGAGAAAGTATAAAAATAAAGTACATTCACGTAATATTTAAGTACTGGCAACATTATAACTCATTCATAATAAATAATAACTTGGGGAAAAAATAAATAACGGTATGTGTATACAGTGTTACATTAATAAAATAAGCCGATATTTATAAACCTAAAAAATATTAATACTTAAGTACATCAAAATTCAATTATTATTTTATGGTTAAACATCACCAAAAACCCATTATATCGAAATAGCCGCAAAACATTATTTATGATATAATCGAATCAGTTTAAAGTTTGAAAAACGGCATTTGTTCGTCCGATAGTTCGACTATAAACGAAATCAATAGCGGTTTTAATTCGATTCCGTTATTGGGAACATTTGCTCGCTTCGCTAGAGTTGGGAATCGACTTCGGAATCACTTATGCGATTATATGCGGTATTTTATTCGATTATTATGCGGTTGCTAATCGATTTTATATATTTTGCGTAAGGTTTATTTGTTTGTGAATATGTTTCTTGTGTTGTGTTCTATTGTTATATAATTTGATGGCAGTAGTCCCTTCGGTCACGTTAATATTTTATTTACTCTTTTAAACATATAATTCAAAGTTAATAATTATATTATATTATAAGAAATTATTTATTTTATAAGCTTCAAGTAGTGTAAAAGCTATTCGGCCACTTTTATGAATTTTGTCACTAGATAATAACTTTGAATAATTAATGAAGTATTTGATTAATTATTTTAATATAACATATGTAAGTGTCACTGCCGTCCATAGACGTCTATGAGCAACATTATATAGAACAGAGGTTCTATGTGAAGTCAATCACTGAAGCGCTACTACATAATAAATACAACGGAACCTTAAGAATCAAACCATACGAATATTTAAAAGAAAGATCAATACAGCTCTGCATAATGCTGATTTCCGTTAGTATTCTAGTTATTGAATTTATCTTATTCTTTTCGATGTTTCACGTATAAAAACTAACCTAAGACTGACTAATTTAAAAAAAAACGCTATGCACGCCTTTAATTTAAGTACATAAAAGAAAATATTTTATAGTTTTCCTATTTCAAATGTGTGTTTATGTACCTAGTTGGTGTGTCTTAAATAAATAAATACATAGCACCAGTTGAATTAATAAACAATAAATGATATACAAATCCTACATAGAAACTTCAATTTCATGTGTTTATGAAGATTAACATTTGAAATTAATCCCGATCAAGAGTATTGAGATTCATAGCAGAGTAGTGTATAAATTAAGTCTGGGACAGAGACGATGCTGCCACCGTCAGGTGTGGAACGACATGTGGCTCCCAGCGTCTTAGAGAGGCTTACAACACCCTGTAGCACTGGACCGAACTACTACAAATGATATACAGAGTGCTTCATTATTAAAATTACATAATTTTGTAAGTTACGTAAGTAAATATTTATCAATAATTACTAATAGAAAAAATATGTTTGTGTTGAACAGACTATTTGTTGAGGAAAGCTATGGACTATATAACATCACAGAAAGATTGTTAGTTTTTTCTTATATAATGACCGGTGCAGCCGTTGGGCTCAGGTTAAAAGGCTGGCATGCGTGTTGGAAATGGTAACGGCTGAGTTTTAATGATACATAGACGTTGCTGCCCATCTTCTGAATTTTGTCCCTCAGTCGCCGCTTACTGCAGTGAAACTTAAGAAAGTTACAACCAACATTTATTGTAAATACAACGGGTTAAGTATAAAATACAAATATGTCAACCAATTCGCACTTAATCAGCTCCGTGGACTATGGCCTAAAACTCTCTCTCTGAAAGAAGACCCGTGCCCAGCAGTAGGACACTAATGGGTTGATAATAAAATATAAAATTGATAATAATTTTATAACAACCTGTAGATCTCTACATGCATATGCGATAGAATTATGCGCGATCTCAGCACAGAACTTAATTCAATCTGGGATTACGGACGGCGGGAATTGAGTATATCTTGGTATCAGGTGTTAGCTATGATGCTTCTAAACGGATTTATGATAATTTAAATTTGTTTTCACACTGTATAATAGAATGTAGTAAGCAGCATATAGATCCTGGTGTGTTCGATATATCATTAAATTTTGGGACATAACTTATAAGGTTAAATTGCCTGGGCGACCTAAATAATTCTTCAGTATCTTTTGATCTTTATCATAATTATTAATATCATCAGTGTACATTGTACATACTCTAAAATTGTTATTACGGTATTTTTAAATCGTAAAAGACACTATAAATAAACAAATTAGTAAAAAATGTTCTATAAAAGACATATAAAAATTGTCTAGTTTAAAACTTTATAGCGTTAGTTCGAGACCACTTCTCGTGGAATCGCAGTTCGGGTCAAAAATCAGGTAACATCATCATTTTTCACTATCATCATGCTCAAACCTTAACATTTTTATTATATTTTTTATTCTATTATTATTTAAGATAATAATAGAATAATTATTGTGATTCGGTGCCTGAAAACACAAGCCTGTATGTTTGTTCTGCTTTTTGAGCTCACTAGTGGATCGAACGGGAATATTAGAATTTCGCTTTTACTCCTGTATTTCCTATGATATGCAGATAGCAGGCGAAATCACCTGGATTTGTCAAACTGCGTTGCTACGACGCTATATGGTGTTGTAATCAAAACTACAGCCACAGAGATGAAAATAATACTATGTAAATTAAATATGTGTAAATAAATACGATAGTACTAGAATTTAATTATCACTGCTTTACGGTGAAGGAAAACATCGTGAGAAAACCTGCACATCTGAGTTCTCAAAGGTGTGTGAAGTGTACCAAATCGCACTTGGTCAGCGCGGTGGACTTTGGCCTAAAACTCTCTCACTCGGAGAGAAGACCCGTGCCCAGCAGTGGGACAATAATGTGTTGACGAGAGAAATAAATACATGCAAATTAAATGACTGTAAAAAAATAAATTAAATAATGATAAAAAAGAAGCACTCTATGGGAACAACAACTCGAGAAAATTTTTGAACTTCACGTTTATAAATATAAAATGATATCGTACATAGCAACATTTAGCTAATAAATCCGTTTCAGCGAAGCAGTTTCGTCCGTTGCGTCCGGCGCCCTATATTATTTGTTTTAATCCGCACTTTTGCCGCTACTATCTGTTCGCCGCACGCCGCCACCTTCCGCGGATCGCTGCGAATACGTCCGATCTGAGTAGCGTCCGCAAAACAGGCAACGGTTTGGTTAAAACACTATCTTAATAATATTAAAAAGTTTATGAGGATGTATCTGTGAAAGAGTAACAACTGTTTTACGCTAAAAGTACTAGCCGAATTTCACTGAAATGTAGCATATATGTAGATGAATACATAGAATGCTTGTTACAGTGATAAACATTACCAAAGCAGGCGGACCGGAAAATAACCTATTATTGCTAATATGATAAAATATTCAGATACTACTGTCACACCTATTTGTAGCGTAAAGGACTTTATATATTTCGTTGGAAGGGTATGGATGCCGGTTGATTTAAATTAAAGGCAACCATCTTAGTTATTGCGCGTCTTATCTAATTGTCTTCAGGTAGAACCCCTGTTCCACGTGAAGTTGGTTAAAGATGTCAACGGGCGGCAGTGACCACCTTCAGGTAGACATAGAATCTAACTGATCGTAAATGGTCTACCTGTAAGCTGGTTTGCTATTTTTAATTTATTAAACAAAAACATCAACACCTGACAACATCTCACAATGTTATCTTATCACGGCGAATAATGTATTTTTTTAAATGTTTTTGCCTCTGCAAGATATTATAATGTCATTTCTATAACGTCACAGATAGGCATAGCTGATCATATAAGTCCTATAAACTTCTCGTACATTTTAAATACCCCCAATAGTACGAGGACGAATACGCTGAATATCAAATTTTGATGACGGTTTTGCTGACGGTCCCGGTCCGTCGCCACCGCTATTAATCATGGTTTATCGAGTGCTAATCCAGGTTTAAATAGATAACTAGTTGTGCCGGCTATTGTCGCCAACAGGAGCTGATGTAGGGTTGTCAAATTTTTAAGTATTTATTTAATTAAAACTCACAGTTTGTGAAAATAGAAAAGATTCGTTTTTTTATTATAATTTACAAAACGATAATACAATACAATAGTCAATAATATAGTTAACAATATTAGGTTTTTTATTTTATTTATCTACCTACTGATTTGTATATACAGTATAATAATGTAAAACAGCCGTAGACATAATTACATCTTTTAAGGGACTTTAAAGCGACTTTTCAAAGAAAATAGTTATCTGTTCGTCTCGTTTAATGTTGTTTTTACCCGACTGCGTCAAAATGTGGGTAATGTTCTTCCAGCGTATTTATGTATGTGTTTGTAGGTATATATTTCCATTTTATAACAATTTCTTTTTTAATTAGGGTATGTTATTATACATTCGTAGACGACTACTATACAACAAACTTTCGTTCGCATTTTTTCCCCCAAATGGGGAATTTCCTCACATCCTTTTTATTATTTATCCATCTATGTTGTATAAGAAACCCAGCGCAAACATACTTCTAGTGCCCCTGGCTCTGTGTCTGCCTGCCCGTCAATTATAAAGCTTTTAAACTCAACACCAGGTGTTGACAACCCTAGCGTTTCGCTTTGGGTGGCTTCCATTGTTACTGTATTTAGGTTTTTGATACATAAATCTCAGTCATATTTGCACGTTTATTGTACTGCACGTACTATTGTTTGTACAAATGAACATGTTATGGATTTTGAAGAAAAAATGACATATTTATGTTCATCTACATACAAATAACGAAAATTGAAGTGTCACCAAACATCAAAGTTTTTTTACAAAATGCACATGAAAGAATAAAAGATACTTTTAACAAAAACTCTATTGCTATTTTTTTTGTCTGTCTGTTTGTTCTGGCTAATCACCCAAATCTCTGATCGGTATCATTTTAACGGGACTTTTACTGGTTACAGGGATGTTACAAGGCGTAACTTAGGTTACTAATTTTTTTTAGAAAAAAGAATTAGAGTTCCGCACAAAGAAATTGTTATGATAAAACCATTCCCTTTCCATTTATTTTCTGTATACGCTATATTTAAACACTGAATTCCTATGTACCTACTCAAATAATTCAGACAGATCCAACGACACCCCATATGTTAAAATCTGCTAAGCCGTTTGAGCTGTAGAGCGTGCCAAAGAAATAAATACGTGCGATTGAAAAACATTACCCTCCTTATGACGCTGTTGGGTCTACAGCCCAACGTTTTATAGGATTGCTCCCAATAGCAATTAAGACAAATAACATAGTGTATTAAAGAAATATGCATTTAAATGTGGTAGAACTCTTTGTAACTCGACTCCGGAAGTACCACTGTCACACCTATTTCTGTCTATTAGCAGAATATGCGCTGTGGTGTTCTGGTCTGAAGGGTGTGGTAAGGAAGATATACTTATCCGAGGCATTCCAACTTAGTCCTCAGGGATAACAGCGCACCTGTAAAAGTAAGAACTTATGTGGGCTCGATTACAGATGTCCATGGGCGGTAGTGGCCATGTGCCAGCAGATGGACTGCATGCTCGCTTGTTACATGTATATTATAAAAAGTTAGAATTTTTGTGAAAATTTTACTAGTAAGGTAGGTTTTTTTATCTTTTATAAGCCAATGCTTGACTACAATCCCACTTGTTGGCGTGGCATGCAAGTGGCGATATAGTGGAGTGATCAGTGGTGGTGAATCGCATTAACTTAGAAAAAGAAAAAGAAAAGATTATTATTTTTTAGGTAGCGAAGAAAGAAAAAGTAATAATAATGTAGGTACCGTAGAAAAAAAAGAAAAAATAATAAGTACTCGTTATCTTATAACTTGTTTTATAACAAAAATAATATGCACGATATTGAAACATTTCCTTTGTGTATATAGTATTTTTAAACTACTATAACAAAATATTTTTCTTACAAGAAACTCATTGTTATAAGAAAACATATAATTCTATAACACGTTCCTTTAAATTCGTTCAAAGAAATGATCGCTAAGACTATGTAATTTAACTGGCATTATCTTAGGAAAGACGTACAGTCAACATATTTTAACAAAACGCGTTCGCAAACCACATTTCCAGTAAGCTTCTTACCGCCGGCCATTTTGTCGTCTTGACGATGACAAAATGGCGGCGGTCGTTCCAGGGCCGTTCAATTTGAATATAGAACAGCATACGTCGCCCGCGCTCCGAGACACTAACTCATCGGATCGGGCGAGATGGTGTGAGAATCGTAAAAATATATTCCTTTATTTGAACAAGAATTCTTTGGAGACTTCTTAGAAATATATTCTTTTAACATAAAACATTATAGAAAGTATAATTAATTAAGACTGACGTAAACAGCAGTGCGTTTTTGTTTGATTTATGTAGTAAGGAAGAGAACTTATCCAAGGCGTTTCAATTAGTCCTCAGGAGTAACAACGCATCTGTAGCCAACAACAGGCTGATCTAAACTGAAGTTGATCGCAGATATCCATGGACGAACGCATTAATATTACAAGAAATTGTGTCAAATCATTGTTTCTAGATTAAAAAAGACTATTTATGACCTACGTCAAAAATACATGTCACTGATAGCTTGTTGTGATCTTCAACGCTCACCTGTTGGAGCATGATAGGGCAACACACTCAGAAGACTCCGGTTGCATTCCTTAGCAGATCCGGAGACTTTTCTGGAGAGGGGATTTTAGTGTGTAAAAACACATCACGAAAAAAATCCCTTCATGAAAATAGTACAATAATTTTGACGAACACAAACTAATATGAATAACATCCTTAAAGTTAAAAACACGATCGCTGGACACATACCTGTCCTAATCGGCGCTAATCTGACCGGTTCTGAGCCATCTTATTCCGGTGGTTACGGTCTTCTTTAGTTCCTAAGCCATCTGATGACAATAATCATTTTATTTCGTAAAATCACAAAGTTATCACTGGCATCTCCACGGGTTTTCTGTCCACGGGCCAAAGATCGTGGCAGCTAAGAATATGTCGGTCAGAGCGCGGTGGCGAGCGATAGCGCAAATCCGCTGCGGAAAAATGGCGGTCGGAGCTAACACGGGACACGTAAGAGGAATTGATTCCGTGGAAATTATAACTTTATGGTTTTTAAGCACTGATTAAGTTTTTAGGAAGCAAATATGCGTATAGAATTATGGAAATACATTTGTATATGTATATGAATTGAGACATATTATAGTGGAATTTATACATTTTAATTTGTAACGCGTACTCCAAATACGCAGTTTTAATTTACTTACTGCCTATATTTTACCACGATCCATCCAAATTTCTCTCAATATCGGCAGTAATGAGATTACAACCGAATACCATGGCTTACCCGTTACATATAGATGTAATATTTAAATACGCACCTAAAATAACGCGCAAAAATATCTACAGAAAAAAATATCACACAAATTTGAAATTGTGCACAATATAGGATAAAATGTCTAGTAAATTTACTCAACATTTTACAAACTAGAACACACCAATGCAATACAAGAGACATGGTGAATACTCAACCAAACTACTGATAATGAAGATTTTATTAAACATTTTTTTTATAACATTAAAGTAGTAAACGAGAATAAAGTCAACTTAATTAACCCTACTGTAGCACATGGACTTCCGTAAATCTTAAATAAAACATATCGTTTTATATAGTTTACTGAACCCGAAGATCGGGCTGAGTGGCGCGCCTTGGGAGAGGCCTATGTCTAGCCTCTAGGCAGTGGACGGAGATGGGCTGATGATGATGATGTTTTATATAGAATTAATCAAGGAAGCGTTGCTACTCCCAGCGGCCTGAACCAGCAACCATACCCTCCCACCACACGCAAGAACTGCTTCACGCTAGAAATAGGTGTGGCGATGGTCACTGATCAAACCATTATCGTTCTACCACCTTGGAGATAGCCTTATCTTATCTTGGGGATATTATAGCCGTAACAACGTGATAGTACGTTTTTTACGTTAGTTTTTCTATACATATATATCATTATGTATCCCTAACTATTAAAGGTTAATACTATTTTTAATAAAGAAATCAGATTTCTAGTACAAAACGACGCCATATTAATGTCAAACCAATAATCTTTGCAACGGAGAGCCTCTCAATATTTCTAGTGTACTACACAGCTCTTTATAAATCAATTATGTTTCGATAACCACTCCCATACTTTCCACAATGTATTTTCTACCTACCCTTCTAAAATACAACCTTATAACCTAAGCGATAGGTTTTATAAAGCGTTTGATAACTGCATGTGTAGGTTGGGGGTCTTTAGAGCCCGCTATGCGATAGGCACTTGACGTATTAAACCGACAAAACAATAAAGAAACACTTTAAGAGACAACGGATCGGTGATTTTTGGAGCGTTTCCAATTGTTTTGAACGTAATTTCACGGCGTCCCGCGGCGGTCGAGTGGACCGGCCGTTGTTAGCAAGTTTTTCCTGTGAGAATATGGATAGCGCGAGGGTTAATATTGTAGATTTTTAAAAATATGTGCAGAAAGTACCGACGATCTCTCCGCTCATTATTTTTATGTACTCATATTGTATGGATAAGTTGATGTAAGTACTGTGGAAATTTTATCCTGTCAACCATATTTATTTAGATTTTCTAAGAGAATATAAAACATAAGTAAGTAACCTACATGTGATGTCGTATAATAATATTTTAATTTTTTATGATGACCGCACTTTTAACTGACACTAACTCAGATTGCATAACATGTACTCAATCAATATCATATTTGGAACTTCCGTAGAATGAAATAAAAATGGGCCAGAAAATTTACCAGTAAAAGCCAGATTGCTGCCTCCACTCACAACTTATTCATTGCGCTTAAGTAAAAAATGCAATATCTGAAAGCGACATATTGAGACATACCGAGACATATACTGAGAGCGAACATATTATATACTGATCGGCAAGATCCAGACTCGTCTCGTTTTAACACCAGTTTATTAATAAAATACGGTCCTTATAATTTGCGTCTCATAGCGACTGTCTTTAATAAGTATAATATATAAAAGCGAACATGATATACAGCGGTAAGAATAAATCCGGCACATCTTTAATAGAATATGTGGGTGAAGTAGTTTCATAAAAAACCAATCTCGCACATTTTCCAGTAAAAGGTTCCGAACCCAATATTTCGTGATATCGGACGACAGTTGAGTCCTGCGGCCGCTAAAAACTCAATACAGTATTGCTTTCACAGCGAAGTAGCTGGGTTGGAGTTATGTGGATGGTACTTTAAAATATTGCAGCATTAGATAGTAATTTCTAGTACTGTTTCTTGAAAAAAAATTTTTACACTTATTTTGAAACTCTCTATGAGCAAGCTTATCTTGTTATTAAAGTAGCGTTTCGGTGGAAAGTGTAGAAGGTTTGTCTCATGCGACCATTTTTGCCTTTTGGGAGAAACATATGTGATTGACTTCAAATTTGCAACCTCTGTTTTATATGGAGTTGTACAGGTCGTGGGTGGCAGTGGCCACTTATCATCAGGTTAGATCCGTGCTCGTTCGCTACGCCAATCTTATAAAAAACTTCGACTTCCATCACTGAACGTATGCTGTTAACTTAGTAAAGACTCTGCTCCATATCGGCAATACTCGTTATTCTCGAATGTTTATAAAACAAGATGTGCACCTTATTTGCTATAAAGGTGTTTTTAGCAAACGAACTTGAGTTAGCCGCTAAAACCTTTATTTCCGCTTTTTCATAGGATGCTGTTCAACCAGTGATGTTCCACATTGCCAATAACAACGTAATTATCTTATTTAAGTACCAAAACGTATAAGTAAATATATCGAAATAACTTCAAAAGAACCAAACTCGATGAACATTATGTAAGGCAAGAAACGAAATTTAAAAACAGAATATCGCGAGTATTCGCTACATATTCACATGGATCAATACCGCGATAATATTAATCTAAAATCAGGTAACATAGAAAATATTTAAAAGTTAGTAAAAAAAAAAATCATATACATATGACTCCCAACCCTGGGTTAACGTTACAAGACGCGGTGTATAATGACTTAAACAGAACGTTATTCGGTGTTTCGCGATTTTCGCTATCTAGTAAATAACAAAAGACTAATCGTATCCACACGACTCCACCCACTGCTGGGTCAGCGCTACAAGGCGCGGCGCGTAACGAGTTTAACAGAATATGATTTTCGCTCGCCGCTGAGTGGAGCGACGTTTTAGCGACGCTTTTTATATCCCGCGGGACCTGTGCAGACTGTGCTGGGGAATATGCAAGGGTTGGAATGATTCGCGAGATCACTTGCTAGCTGTATCTTTGATTGCAGTATTTTGGATGTAATTGTTGCGGCGAACGAGCGCGCCTGATTTGATGGAAACTATTTCATCTATTGGACTTTTCTCGGAACGAAGAGCTGTTAGAATGATGTTTAAGCGCTGTTGTGTTGGGTACTGTATTCTGTTGTGTTGTGCTTTGTGTTTATAATTGCACTTACAATTATGTAAAACGCTGCTATAAACAGCAATGTTAAGCGCTACTATCAATAGCAATGTTAAGCGCTGTCATTAACTGCAATGTTAGCTGCTGTTAATAGCAATATCAAACGCTGATGTTAATAGCAATATCAAGCGCTGATGTTAATAGCAATATCAAGCGCTGATGTTAATAGTAATTTTAAACACTGCTATTAATAGCGATTTTAAGCTCTTCTATTTATAGCAACATTCAGTGCACTTATTAACAGCAATGTTAGGCTCTACTATGAACAAAATTTTTAAGCGCTGCTACTAACAGAAATGTTAAACGCTGCTATAAATAGGAATGTTAAACGCTGCTGTTAATAACAATGTTAAGCGCTGCTGTGTTCTGGTTTAAGCCGTGGAGGATAAATGGTAGGTAATGAATTAGTATCAGTTTGTAGGTAAAACTGTATAATAGTATTTTGAAAAGATTTAGTTATTCTATGTATAAACTCGTATTTGTATAACTAGAGCAGTACTGTTCATTCGCACTCTCCCCTTCTGATCGTAATTGCTTTACTACGAACCGTTTTTCAAATCGATAGCGGTTTTGTTGCACGAAGTGTGTTTACTATTTTTATAGCTGCGTACAATTAAAATAGGTTTGATATTTGTTTATGTCATACTAGAATTTCTTTGTGTTTACTGTGTATGTGTCGATAACCAAAGCCTAGCACGAAAATACCCAGATCTAGAACACATATTTGAAAAGAACCAGTGTATGTATGGTTACTTCTCCATACCTGAGGACCTCGTTGTAAATATGAAAATATGTAAACATAGCCTACCAATCGCTTCAAAATAAATAAATAAAATAAAATAAAATAATACTAAGTACAAATTAAAGACATTTATGTGTTATATAGAAAGTATAAAAAAATGATACGCGACAAAATGTATACGACGAATAGATACAATCTCTTTCCTTTGGGAAGTACGTTCTTATAAACGCTATAGGACATTAGTTTCTATCTTAGTTAACTATTACCTATGTATTATGAACTCAACCAATTTTATCTCCCAGTACTATAACTCCCATAGTACTATAACTAGTTACTTAATGTTAACATAGATGGCGCTAGTGATATATTAAATAAAATTTATGTAACATTATAATAATTTGAAAACGGCTTACCAAAACAAAGCAACCGTCAACGTTCAAAAGATTTAAAAACACGTGTCAATTTCCGACAGCAAAATAAAGCCGGTGGCATACTTAAAGCGATTGTTTCGACGGCGGCATCATAACACGGGTATTATATCTTAAGCCGCGTTAATTTGCTACCGTCCGAGCGGCGAATACAATTTTACGGGGCGCTGGACTCTGAGCCGATTGCGAGACACGAGACAATCCTGTTGCGGAGTATGAGGGGATATGAGTGGATGCGGTATTATGCGGTATACATTATATTTACAAAGTGATGTTACACTTTGTACAAAAAAGTAGTAGTATACTACTTAATTAATAATGTTATCCATCTCATGTTAAGTAATCGCTGTATCTTATGGATATCAACTCCGCGTAGAAAAGAGGCCCTACATTTTTTTGACGATGGATAACTAACATAAGGAAATTTGATGTTGACTTGACTCAGTTTCGTTGCCACTCCTGAGGACGAAGACGGTCGCCTTCGGTCGTCGTCGGTGTAGTAGTTAAAGTATAGTCTGAACTATCAAACGTTAGAAATGGGAATGACGTGAGGGTATAGGATGAACCGTACAGCTTCTCCCATTAGTTAATTGTATAAAATACTTTAAACGTACTCTGGTTTTAGAACCTTTCGTGGTTCTGCTGTGGTAGCAAAGCTTTCCCACACAGTGTAAAATAAATATTTGTACATGACATTTCAGCTTATCCTTTAGGAGTAACAACGCACCTGTCGCCAATCTCCAGTTAGATTATAGTTATAACAATTAGTTTTACCACGTTTATCCACCAACAATTAAGTATTTTTTCATTTCTAATAACAACATGATAATAACTTATCACTGGATACTCAGCTTCGAAGGAGGTCAATAGACGATCAAAATATTAATAGTATAAAACTTGTATACAAAAAAATCTATCCACACTTTATTATAACTCCAATATGCAGTATTTGTTTCTCTAACAAGTACGCACAAAGCTGCCATAGTACGCACTTACTAACATAGGCTTGACAATACCATATCCAACATTTCATGCATCTGACCCCAAAACACAAGTGGTCGCGTATTGGTTAAAGGGCGAGTGTTCCCGGATTAGAGGCGAGGAAACCGGGATGTACGAAATGATTTCTGAATGCAATATTTTAGATCCCTAATCTTATTTTATTGAAATAAATTAACTTTTGCGCCGTGTGGATCTTAATAGCACGTTATTATTCGTGTGGATGTCTTAGGCGGCTAAAGGGTTGAATCTAGACTGCTATTAGCTAATTAACTTTAAAATGTTATCCAATAAATCCAATAATGCACAAAGACTTCTCAACTAAAGTAAATCCCGAGATCCTCGGATCCGCTGGATCAAGAATTATCGACGTTCGAATATCAATGCTATCGATGAAAAAAAAACCACCTGAAGTCCAAAGAGTTATCAGCAATTATTATTTATTAGCATTTTATGACGAAAGTTCTTAAAACAGCACTGAACTACCTAAGAAAAGGTTTAAATTAATTACAAAACGATATAAATATAAAATACGCATTTAGTGGCGTAAGTCGAACTTAAGTATATAAAAATAAATTATAAATAAGCTGCATTCGGGTCCAAAAATAAAAGAATTAGGATCGCCTTAAAGATGAAATGTACCAACTCGCACTTGCCCAGCGCGGTGGCCTAAGGCCTAAAACTCTTAATCTGGGCGAAAACCCGGGTCTAGCAGTGTGACAATAATGGCAAAGATTTACCGACGCTCAATATCGTACATATACATTTGCAAACAATTCTCAATAAAATCAGAATCAAATTAAAACGAAACAGTCCGATATGACAATAACGAAATTAAATATGAAGCTTAGAGTGAAAACGTGATAAAAATTAATAAAAAACTTCCATACAAAATCACCGCAGCGTAAAACAAATCGGCTTATGTGCGAAGTAATTTTATTTATTTTATTCGATGCAGATAATCAGATAGAGTTTTAATAAAAAATATAGTGATATTAATCACTTGGTTTGCGGTGGGAATGGTGACACTTGTTGACAGACTTATCTTTTTACTACCTGAGCCCGCGATTTTACCCGCGTTTAAAAAATGTGACATGGAATTTGCCACTTTTTGGATTTAACTCCTTAAGAATCGGTTTTTTGATATAAGACTCCCGGTATAAGAAAAATATGAGAATAAATCAACTGAACGAATGACCTCGTTACGTTTTTGGTATGAGCAGTGCAGCTAGATAGTGGGTAGTGTGTCTCACTCTTACTGATGACAAAACAACTTGTAGTGGGGGTACGTTCTACGCACGATCTGGCTGTACTGGTTATGAGTGTATTAAGACGTGTATAGATAGAGTATGCTGCAAAGCGACTATATCTATATGTTATTGAGCTTGTTTTTATAAATGTTATACAATCTTAATTTAATGTTATCGCGCCTGTTTAAACAATCGTACTCAAGAAGCAAACTCCAGTAGTGCGTCGGAGCTGACACACTCATTTTTTTTTCTTAAAAATACGCTTTCTACGCTCATAACCCCACACCAGGATTTCTATGTCGTAGGTGCCATGGAAACACACAAACATGAACACACTAACACCCAGACCCAGAACTGACATCTAAATTCAACACACAAATGTACAACACATAAATGTATGTACGGATTTTTTTATATTATGGAAGTAGCAAATAAGCATGCAGTCCACCTAATGGTAAGTGGTTACTGCCGCTCATGGACATCTGTAAGTAACTTTATATAGAACAGCGGTTCTATCTGAATTCGACCAAAGACGCGTTGCTACTCCCGAAGACTGAGATGGTCTCCTCGTATATAACTGAGCCGGCAACCACACCCAACGAAACACAAGAACTGCTTCACATTAGTAGCCACTCCCGCCCTTGACATCCACCACACCACATAAGATCAGAGTCTTACCTGAGCCACAGATGCTTTGCTCCCCCTGAGGACTAAGTTGGAAAGCCTCGAATTAGTATTTCTCCCTTCAGACCGGAATATAGCAATGCATAACATTATTATTAGTCAGAAATAGGTGGCGCTGGTGCTTCCGAAGTCGAACCATAAAGGTGGTAGAACCACCGTTAAATAGATAGGTAATATTAGAAGGAATATAACACGTATCCAGTAACCATAGTATGAGTTCAATACGTTTTCTCAATCATCATTATTAAGATTTGGTCCAATTGCAATGTTTACTATATTAACAAT
>DWNE01003289.1:0-16962 GCA_018249875.1 Cecropterus toxeus | reverse complement strand
ATATTTTTAGATTGATCAATTTATTTACTTTAATTCGATACCCATATTGTCGTAATAGTAAAAGAAAACCGCTTTTATTAATATAGATTGAAATAAAATAAAGTTGGTTAACTAAAATATCATTTACTTTATTACCTATATTTTTTGTAACGGAGCAGGAATCACACAGAATGCCGGCTCATCTGGAACTAGCCTTAAAGATACCCCCTAAGTGTGATACCTTCATTTTAGCATTTGATAGTGCCTATAAAGCCAGCCAGAATAGACTATAATTGGGGAATTTAACGACCGAATTAAGACGTCAGTGTAATTAAGACTTATACTGGAGTTAGAATACCCACAGACGGAGATAGGGACGCATTCAAACAAACGATTAACTTGGTAAGAACAATGTTATTTTGATACTAAGTTTAGCAAGAAAGCCGCTAGTTTACTGGCTAGAACGAACTTTACGTTATTAACTAGTTAGTGTTTGTCCAATACTGCATTAATATATTCATTTCATAGTAATATTTGCTCATTACTAGTCTTTCATGCAAAAGTTTGTGATAGAATGTATGTGTGTTAATTACGGTTTCACTCAAAAACTTGGCGGATTTAAATGAAATTTGGCACACAAATAAATAGCTTATTGTCTACACTATCACATAGGATACTTATTACCATGTTAGACGTGACTTAAGCGGGCGGAATCGCGGGAATAACATAGTATAGTTTATAAGAATCTTTCATGTTTCGACGGTTCAGTCACCATGGAAATCTCACACTTGTGTATTATCGATTTTAATAAAGGGTTGATTAACGATTCGTGGTACCGCGATATAATACGTAGGTATCGTGTGACTCGAATCTTTCCTGGTGTATCCATTTAATTTCGCTTACGGTTTCTTATAAGTATAACGAGATATATAATCTGATATTTCCACTAAATCACTTATGAACAGCAGTATTCTAGTTAAAGAAAGATAAGGTAGATAAAGCCGAGGCATTTTAACTTAGTACCTACTTACTCGTAGTAGCAGTGGCACACTGAGCGCAGCACGAGAACATGCAGTCCACCTGATGGTAAATTCTTAGAGCCGCCCGTGCACATATGAAAGCAAAGCTAACGGTTCTGAAGTCGATCACGGATGAGTTGCTATTTACGAGGACTAAGATGTTCGCCTCATATAAAGGTGACGAGAGTGACTATACTATTATACTCGCCTTGTGCGGGCTCAGGGAAGATTCTTATCCCATGTAAGGTTAGGCAAGAATAAGGCAGTTCTGCATATCGGTGGAAAGTTGTAAATGTTCACTGGCTTGTAGGCTATCTTAGGTTTCTGTAATCAGCTTCAAGCACGCTCGTTCAGTGACGTTGGTCACAGATGTCCTTGAACGGCAGTGACTACTTACCATCACGTGGATTGGATGCTCGTTTGCTATTTTAGTTTTATAAAAAGAAGAATGTAAATAGATATGTTATAAAAGTCACTTACATGATCGCATGAACATTTATTTACCAGGTTGTAGAACCAGAGTAGTTCGAGGAGGTACCATCGCCGCACCATATTTCTAACGTGAAGTAGTTCTAGTAGTAGCGTTTCGGTGGAAGTATGTGATTGCTTGCTCACTTATATTTGAGACGATCATCTTAGTCTTTGGGAGTAGCAACGCATCTGTGATTGACTTCAGACAGAACGCCTGTCTTGTTGTAGCTGTTACAGTTGTAGTAGTTGCTTACAGATGTCCATGCGCGGCTGTAACCACTTACCACCAAGTACTACATGCTCGTTTGCTACTTCTGTGTGTTAAAAAAGGTCAAACATGATCTATATTACGTACTAGGCAGTTATTATTTACATAAAATAATAGTAAGAATAAGTATCAAAATCGCTGACCCTATTATAATAATACAGCGATTTGAATGTATCGACGGATCGTTTAGTGGAATAGGTTTTCAATTCTGAGCCAGATACGATCTAATGGCAGATGTGGAGGTGGTTTATCGGTGCTCCCGTGGGAACCTCACCGCTGAGCTGTCCAGGCGACCGCACCATGTACGTAAGAAGTGACCATTATCTCCTAGATTATGAATGGGAATAGAGTGTTAGTTAGTGGAATAATGTACTAGATACGTTATTACTTGTTATAATATCTTAAAACGCAACTACGCCTTTTTATGCAGTAAAGTTTAGACGCGTTTAGAAGTTGGATGGGTGACTTTTAATCGCTTTTCATATGTGATCTTTTGGAAGGTAGGTTAAGCTGTTAATGTCAGTTACTGAAAAATAATCATTATAATTAGTTTGGGAATTTAAAACAGTTAAAAATATTTAACACAATTTCCTATATTCCTATTTATTTTCCTATATTATTTCGAAGTAAACTAGTGTGATATATGCTTCAGATCTGCTCCAGTTATAAGGAGAGTACATATAAAAACGGTTGTAGTTATTATTATTTTTATCACTAGTAATTTATTTATGCCTATAATTTTGTCACTACGTACTATTTAACTGAATAATCTTACATTTTTCAGCCTTATCTTTTTTAGGATTCTGTTCCCCACGGTTAAAACCGGGACCCAATCTCTAAGACTTCGCTGTCCGTCTGTCTGTCATCAAGTTATATTTCAAGAACTGCAATAGCTAGGATAAAACAGAATAACTATTTAAGAGGGCTCCCATGCGATACAAACTTTTTTTTTTGTATTTTAAAGATGCGATGTAAAGGTCTGACTCGCACTTGTCCGGCTATTTTATTTATGGTATTAGCACTCTATGACATGCGTAGCTCTATATGTACTAGTAGACTCGTATGTAGGTTGAGTTCAGTGTAAACAGAATAATTAATTTTAATTTGCGTACCGTTTAACCGAGATGCTGGTTTAATTACCGAGCGGTCATTCTTTATAAGGAACTCGGTTAATGAATTCAAATCCGTTACCTATGTCTTTTTTATTGGCTTAGTTGAGATGTTGTTTTACTTTGCATGTATTTAATTTGATACAGAATGTATCTTCGGTGTAGCTTCGGTGACCAAGTTATAAGGTACTATAATATTTTTTTGAGATTTAATTAACCGACTTCCCAAAGGAAGAGAGGTTATCTATTCGTCGCGTATATTTTTTTATGCTAACAGTTTTGAAATATTGCGCGTTGTTTTATTTGCGTTTTGCAGAGGAACCAATTTCTCAATTATTTTTGGTCTATAATTGGGGTGGCGCTGAAAGTCCGACTCATTTTTATCCGAGTGCGTCATAAGAAGGGTAATATTTTTTGAGTATGTATGTATGTATGTTTATTTGTATGTATGTCTATTTCTTTTGCACGCGGTACAGCCCAATCAGCTTTTCGGATTGTGACTAATGCCATATCATTAGAATCGTCTCAGTTTGGAAGACATAGACTATATGATTTTTAATAAACCGCCTACAATTAGGGGGAAAACGGGGGACTCGAGCCGACTTTTTACTATCTCGACAATGTCAGTATCGAATGAAAGCTAGTAAATAAACCTTTCTGAAAAAATATACTATAATACTTTTACTTCACTATTTCGACAAAAACTCATATGAAGCGTTAAAATAAACATATCATTATAAACAAAAAAAAAGGTTTTTTTTGTTTTAATGTTTTAAATTATGTAACTAGTTGAACATGTAAAAATTTTCGCGAGCCGCATTTTACATACGTATTTTAAAAGTATGCAAATAAAATATAAAAATACACAACTTTATTGAAAACATATAAATAATGATAATAAAATAAATTATAATATACTGTTGATCTAAGGTTATATGATTCTTAACTTGTACGAAAATGGCCAATTAACCAATTTTTAACATCTTCGGCAATCTGCTGAAAGGTGACATGCTTATTCTTAACTTAAGGAAGCTATAATTCACCCCAGCAGTCTCCGGGCACGCCGGGCAATTTGCGCAGTACGTATGTAATTGGATTAGCACTAAAACACGACAACGGGACAACTTACCACAGTAAGTCTTGAGCTTACGCTTCGATCGTAATGAGGATCTTTAGTTACCTTTTACGGCAGATTAAACATGACGATTAAACAAGAATAAAACAATTTTTAATAAGATCAGAGTAGCAAACGAGCCTGCAGTCCACATCATGGTAAGTGGTTACTGCCGCCCATGGACATCTGTAAGCAACTTCCTATGACACAGGAGTTCTATCTGAAGTCGATCACAGGTGCGTTGCTACTCCTGAGGACTAACATGTTCGCGTCATACATAAGTGAGCCGGCAACCACTTCCTTCCACTGAATTGCTAGAAATAGGTGTGACTGTGCGACTTCCCCGTTAAAAGAAACTTTATGTAAAAAAGAAAAAGATTTCATATAAAACAAAGGTCTCAGTAGAACCTTTCAATTTCAGCATTGCTACTCCGGAGGGATACGATGATTGCCCCACATGAAATTTGTATTTGCCCCACCTTGCTGAAATTAACATTTTGGTAGTTTTAAATGATATAGTTCATTTGTATATTTAATTATATTTTTGTTAATTGTATTAGTTTTAATTTCATTTATCGTTTTTATGATTTCAGGAAATATTAAATTTTCTGCTTCGTTCATACGTTCACGTAAGATTATTATTGAAGAAGCAACTTTAATTGTCTCCTAGTGTGAACTGGGCTACAGCGTCTCAGTAATTGGATTAGCTCTAAAATACAACTTGTCGGTGTGAGCTCCGTAAAGTGTTAGCTTCAATGTAAGAAGTTTGAAACGGTTCCGTGATAAAGAAGACTGCGATAAAACTGGGAATGGGAACTAACAATAAATGGGAACTAGTAGGTGGTAGAACTTTTTAAGGTTATATAATTTTTGAGTAAAATGACAGCTTATTCTCGCGACTTCGCAAGCTTTAAACTCGTGTACCATAGTGAAGTGTATCCTCTTACTCATTTATCCATCCATTCGCATAGATTTTCGCCTTTCTAATATTTATTTGTGACTGATACTTATGACACGCTGTTTTTTTTCTGTCGATGTTTTGACCTAGTTGCGTGGATCGTGGTAATGGTGAAACTGCGGTGGTGAGAAGAAAACATTAACAAGCAGGAGTGATAAATTAATCTGTCTATCTTATTAATACTTCTTTCTTTTTTTTAGGTTCCATATTACGTCTGATAACATTACCTGTATTTTCTCTGTTACATGTGTCATCTAGTTGTTTTCTTTTAAGGCTTATATCACGACACACAACTCTGTTTTCTTACGCACCAGACTGCACTATTTGTCATTTACATAAACTAACCACTGAATTCTCTTCATCCATCGCCATCTTATCTTTTTAAGCTTCTAGGATTTTTTTTAACTTTATTGCATCTCTCACTAAACGTCGAAAGTAATGACGCTCAGCGGAGATCACCTGAGGTTTATGCAATTCGACCTAGTTTAGTTTCCGTTTTTGAGGTTACAGTTTCGCAGAACAACCGTGAAATGTGATGTCCGAAAGTTTCCTGTTATTTCGTAGTAAAGAATATTAAGATTGATATGAACTATTGTCAGTTAAATTAATCATTTAATAATTATTAAATATTTTTTTAGGCAGGCTTGATTATTACCGAGCTATTCTAACACATATATAGTTACCTCGGTAAAAGACTAATAGGATTTATTGATGACGAGCTGCGTGGCTGGGTGGTCACCATACCATCTTGCACAGTGGGTTCGGTCCGGCTAGACTGATATATTATTGTAGATTCGGAAGTCTTTTTGTTTTATTTTACTTAACGTCCTTAACTAAAAAAAACTAGTTAGTTTAACTCTTAGTAACACGCATGGGCTACTATTCTATCCGTGCATTTAATAACAGCGTTCGACTTACAAGTTCCAGGTCTGCATTGAGCCATTTCCAGCTAGAATAATAGGCGAGCCAGCGGTGAGGCACACTTCACAAGTTAATTAACGAACTCGCTCCATGCACACCTTTGTTGGCTCCAGCAATGAGCTAATGAAAGCTGAGTTGTAACGTTGCAGATTATAAACATAATGCATGTGGATCAAGGTTTTCTCTACGGGTAAAATAAGCGTAAAGTGACGGAAACTGCTTGCCGTAAAATGTTCTTAGTTTTTTTTATCAATTTAAAGTAAAAAACGAGCATGCAGTTCAGCTAATGGTAAGTAGCCACTGCCGTTCATGGACATCTCAGTGCAGATGTTCACCCCAAGGTAAGATCCGAGTCTTACCTGAGGTGAGCCACAGATGCGTTGCTACACACGCCTTGGAAAAGTAAGTATCTCTTACCACGTCAATCAAACTAGGTAACAACACAATACTGCTATTAGGCTGAAATAAGTTTGATGCTTCTGGTGTCGGACCATGAAGAGTCCTACCACCATGAGCCATAATTAACAATTAATAATAATATATTATTGATGTGAAACATTCATAGAAGCAGGTAAACTTGTGTGTGGCGAGGCTTGCTTTTTAGCGCTATTTGTTTACATTTTCGAAACTATCAAGTACCGAGCAAAACTTAGCGGGCTGCCGCGTTAGTTTGACTCGGCGCGGGGTACTTTTCGTAGAAGGCATTATTTTCATTATACTATATGTTTAGTTCCTGCCGCAATCTTGTATTTTATGCATACTGTACGAACACAATGTTTCACATCTGCCAGGCGTCCCGTGACGACATATTTTTCTGTTATTGTTTTGTCTGTTATATAAAAGATGCATCAATATTTACTTGGATTTATGTTACTAAATTATTATACTTGCAACTATTCAACCAACAAATATTAGTTCCACTTCAAGTTAGGAGTCACTCGAAGCCGTTTCCTGCTAGAATAATAGCCGCCGGTGAGCGGAGACCACTCCACAAGTTAATTAACGAACTCGCTCTATGTGCCGCTGTTCTGGCCGAGATAATGCCATTGTTGAAAGCAATGTGGTGATGAATGCCGAGCTATTTGTATGCCAATGGAATGCTAATTAGGAAGGTAGAAGGTAACTTCTGTGAATGAAAAGTAACTTATTTTATACAAATTGTAAGGGATACGCCATGTTACATCTTTCTTTCTAACCTTAATATAACTAGCCCTGTCAATCGGTACTTCAGTTCATCTCGTTAATCTAACCTTCTAACCTTTTAAGAAGCTTTTATTAGCTTGGTATTCTTTACGATACAAAAAAAAATATTTTTCTTTACATATAGAAAATTATTTTCGACATTTTAGTTCAGCTAGTTACAAAAGCGTGTTTATTTTTTAAAATATTTAATATTGTCATTAACATGTTTATTATTAAAAACTTAAGCAATAGGACTTATGTAAGAGAACACACGTGGACATTTGCAACGCCAGACGCCGGTGCATCGCCGGCTTTGATAACTTACTTAAAGAGCCCCATGTGAGCCCAGCTCTAAGATATCGAAATTATTGATTTTGATACTTGCTTCGTCGGGAATGTATCCAAAAAACTCCTTGACAGTTCATTCTTATAGTGCCTCGCATGTAAAATTATTGTTAATTAAAACACATACCAATCGAAACTAAAATTACAAACAGTGAGGACAGAAGATATTTATCTAAACAACGTTCCAAGAATTCCCGTAGGTTCCAAGGAGACAATTAGAGCAATTAAGCGAAACAATAGTCTAATGAACCAAACATTAGTGGTTACGTGGCGGTCCCTAGTCGAACTGCTCATCTGTCACTGACCGTCGTACTGGAAATCTTTTCGACTCCCCAATAAAGGGGGAGATGTTCAAAGCGGTTTATTTATCTACAGAAGTTTTACAAGTTAGATTATGTCAAAATCCGAATATATTGTGTTAAAAAACTATCCCGTCCCTGTGAAACGTTACTTAGGATTGTGTGTGTTTTTTAATAAGATTGAAGTAGAAAATGAGAATGCAGTTACTAATAACTAAATAAATCGCCTCATGAGAAGTTTAACCAGCAACTAAACCATTTCACCGGAGCGCAAAAACTGGTTTTTGCTAAAAGTAGGTTTGATCTGAAGATATTGCGCTAATAATTAATACCTATATTATGTCACTGTACTTATATAACATTGTGTTCGTTATTGTTCACAAGTGGTTTAGCAAGAATATCACCGAATTTCGATTTTACTTATATGTCGTTACGTTGATTCATTAGGAGAATTTGTATCTTACTATCGTATCAACTCGATGTTTAAATAACTGCTCCATAAAGAATAGTGAAAATTAACTTTAATTCAACCCGTAAAAAATATATCAATTATAAAGTATGATAATATAGGTTTTGGTTAATTAAAACTATACAGTAGGTATAGTAGTCGCTGATATAACCGTTATTTAAAATAAAAGATGTTTTAGGATTAAAACAAAATAAGTATAGTAATTGCAGGGCTATTTAATTTACTAGGTTAAGTGAGCTATATGAAATCCACATCAAATTAAATGGTAACACTATTAATGACACCAGTAGGCAATATCATATGCAGCATATATATAATAGCATATCATATCTTCATGAAAATATGAGTTTAAAAAAAACAAAAAATATGTTTCTGTAGCTGTATTGAAAAGTCGAAAACATTTTCTTAGAACTTTAACACTAGAATTTCAATACTAGATATCAGAAAGACCATAATTATGCTCGTTTGCATTTGCAATTTTATGTAAGCGTAGTTACTAATCATACAAGACCGTTAAAAAGGGGACTGCGGTGACAATGTAGCTATTATGGCACTATTGGTCACCAAACAAATAACTTGAAAAAGCTAGTCGCTTCGCTGCAGCAAAATGTCACTAAAAGTGTTTATGGTTTGAACGAGTTCATGTTTATCCATTAAACACCAGAGCAGTGTTCATAAATAGCGCAGTAAATTGAATCTGGAAAACATTAAACCGATGACATGGCGCACTGAATACGCAAATCCAATTTGCGCGGCAGTGGGGCGATTCGGAACAAAAACATTTAATATTAATTTGCGCCCGCTGTAACGAGTATTTTTGCTGCGTTTGCGTGGAGTGTAGCGCTCGGCTTGCGTCGTGTCAAATATTTGTCTATGTTCTGCAGTATTTTATTAGTTCTGAACAGTTTCTCGGTAACATTTCATTTAATAAATACGTGACGAATTGTAACCACATATTATCATCCCACCTCATATTACTGTTACGATTTTTATAGCGAAAGTTAAATGTAACGAAAATATACTATCACTAAAGATTTCGTTGCAAGGGTATATTTACCAAGTCATTTTAAACAATATTCAATACCCAAATACTTAGATCTATTAAGCAAAAGTAAATATTTTGGCAAAGCCTTTTATTAAATAGGCTCCCCTAACATACATGTCATTTGGCTGTTCATTTTTTTTATAAACGTGTTATTTATTTACCAAAAATCGTTTTAGCCCTACAACATGAAGGCACCTTACAATATAGTTGCAGAATAGAATCAAATACGAGTAATACAAAACAAAACACTCCTAGCATTTACGCATTTTACATACAAAGTGCTAAGGTGTTCACCGATGTGGCATAATACCCCAGACTACAGGTCTACGCAGTATGTCGTTTATTTTGCTTATAGATGAATTTAGATGTGAAATTTTAGATGAAGGGTTGTGTAAACCTATGGATGGCTGCGGCGCAATAAACTATTATTTTACGTAATGTTAACGAACTTAACAAAGGTTTAAGGGCAAATGTTTTTGACGTCATTACTTTAATTATAAGTTTTAATCACATTTTATAATTTATACGATTTTATTGCTTAAACTTGGTCATTAATTTTCCACTATTTCAAAACGAATATATACACTTTTTAATAATATAGAAAAAGCAAACGAGCAAGAAGTCTACCTGGCAGGTGTCTTCTGTCGAAAACAGATATATTATGTAGTACAGACAAGAGGAGTCCCTGAGGTTGGCTACTGAAGATTGAGTAGGAAGCTCTCGGATAAGTATGTCTCCCTTAGCATACTTTTAAAACCAGAAAACTGTAACGCTTGAAATTATTGTTGTGTGGTAGAAATAAACATCTTTTAACTACTTGATAGCATGTTTTTATGTCGCAAAAAATAAAAATTGTCTTTTACTTAAAAACCGTAACTCTTTAAGGGGATATGGTGTACGCATAAGTCAAAAATAAATATTTTATGTTATTTAATACTGAAACGAATGTGTGCTGAATAATTAAACAATTAATATATGTATAAACAGGAATAAGTAATAGAAGATTTACTCGTATACTCGTAAAAGTAATAATACTCAAAAAGGTATACTCATATTTTCTAAGAAACACGATATCAAATTTCATTAACGATAAATTTTCAAATCACAAATCGAACCAACATTTCGGTCCAGACTTGTCGTTTCTTGTCAGGGAAGAGAACCTTATGACTTAATAATTAAGGGTTAGTTGGCAAAGGGGGCGAAGGGTCGGTTATCAATCTCCATTGAATCGGAACGGATATGCAACAACGGTCGCGAAAGTTAGATGAAATATCTTTCTGTTCGTACATAGTATACGAGATGTTTTCTTTGAAAATACATGTAAATAAGCGGTCTTAATGTTTTTTTATACCAGATCATATGAGCAATGGTAGCATTACAGTTTAATAACGGTATAATGGCACTACTAATGGTGGTGAAGCAGTTCTTGCGTTTCGTTGAAAGGGTGTGGTTGCCGGCTCACTTATATATGGGGCGACCATGTCAGTCCTCAGGAGAAGCATCGTTTCAACTACGTATAGATTCTGATTCCCTGTTCTATATGAAGTTGCTTACAGAAGTCAATGGGCGGTAGCAGTCACTTACCATCAGGTGGACTGCATGCTCGTTTGCTACTTTAATCTGATAAAAAAACCTGTATGCCTGAAAGATCTTAAAACATATTTCAAAGGTGTGTAAAGTCTAACAAATAATGTAATAACAAACTATGATCTAAAGCCGCTGTCTTTGCGTGGAGACCCATGCAGTCGTAAAATAGAAACAGATTCATGACACCTACCACTTCAATATTATACAGAGTCCGCTAGATTTTTCTAATACATATTTTGATTGAACAGGTCAGTACAATACAAACGTTTCCGTCTATTATTTGTGGAACATAGACTAGTGACACAAATATTGCCGTATTATTTTAAGCAACGTATGTGACGGTAGTAGCAACATACGAACTCTGCAAATATTAACACACACGCGATAGTTCTTTAACAAAAAATGCCCCTGTCCCACATTTTAAAAACAAGAGTCGGTAAATTAAGCAAAAACAAAATTAATTAAACTGTTGACAAAATGAGCAAAAATAGCGCTTTCACCGCTGGCCGGATTAATGTCAAGCACCGATTTAGCTCTAAAAGAAAATGCAGCGAAATTATCAAAGTAAAACACGTTTTCGAACTTTTTACTTGTATTTTGCATTAATTAGCGCTCCAGCTTAAATGTTGTGTAAAATTTTGCTAAAGTAACAGTATATTTTCTAAACACTTTCCTTTACGTCGTTTTAAAGAGGAATATTAGCAGTTTTCTTGTTTATTTGTATGTAGCATAAATTTTATTATCTTTACGATATTTCGGGTTACAAAAATATATGTTTTTCGTAATATATCTATTTACATATTCGCATTCATGCGATAAAATGTTCTCCAAAAGAATTCTCTCTAAAATCACGTATTCAATATCGTTTTCTCTTATTGTATTGGAAAAATCTCTCAAAATCACGTTCTCTCTTAAGAGCTATTCTATTGTTCTCTTAATATTGTGGAAATATTGGATTTGTCTGGATTGTACAATAGACTTGACTAGGCTTAACGTGTTGTTAACACTGGTATTCTTGACAGGAAAACTATATTTTTAAGTATTATAAGTAAATGGATATTTGCAATGTTATGAACGAGTATGGTTCGACTGGGGCACACCTAAATCTAGCGAGAAATAGCTGAAATATGTATTGAATAATTAGTTTTCACATCCAGGATATACTTCAGTTCCATCTGAAGTTAATCACGATAATTATTACGGGCTTCAGTAATTACTTTAAATCGGGTAGATTGCATGATCGTTTGCTACTTCAATCTTAGATAATAAAAAGGAAAGAAAAAATTGTTTTTTTCTTTACACATGAAAAATAACGTAAAAATGTAGGGCCATATAAGAGTAAAATGTAAATAAATAGCAAAATAAATTTCAGAACAGTTTTATTCAAAAGAATCAATCATCAATAATACAGAATAAGTCCTAAAAACAAGAAAATAATGCAAGGCACCGGGTACCAGTCGTCACAAGACTCCCCTCATCAATCTAGGGTATTGATTAGATTAAAAAACAAATCGTGGGGCGCGTCGTATTTCTATTATGTTCTAGGCAAGCGAGAATACTTTCCGTGAAATAATTAAATTCGTCAAAATTGGTTCCACGCTGACGTAGCGCCAAGCGGATGTTTTATGGCCTAGCAGCATGAGCGACAAGCGACGCGATGGGCGGCGCGATTTTTACCAGCGGCGGATAGACAACACCACGTTATTCTATTCGTGACGGCGACAAAAATGGACGTATGCCCTTTAATTTGTTAATCATTTCATATAAGTCATTAACGCAATATCGTCCCACTTACTGGGCCGAGGTCTCCGCACAAGATGAAAGGGATCTAGGCTATAGTCTGCCGCGCTGGCCAAGTGCAAATTTGGTAGACCTAACGCAACTTTGAAGACTATTTTTTATCCGACTGCGTCAGATAAGGGGTCGTGGTTTTCGAGCGTATGTATGTTTGTTTGCATTTATTTTGATTTCTTTGGCACGCGCTACAGCCAAACGGCTTGACGGATTGTGACGTACGACATATCATTAGAATCGTCTCAGTTTGCAAAGTAACATAGGCTGTGTATTTTTGCAAAATCTAGCCTATAAATAGGGAAAAATGGAGGAAAGGGAAGAAAGCTAGTACATAGATCATTCTAAAAATATATATATTATAGTAAACATAGCACTTTTACTTGATTATTTTGCCGAAAACTCATATAAAGCGGTAAATACATCATTCTGAACAAAAAATCTTTTCACGCAATCGGGTTTTTTATTTCACTATTTTAAACAATGATACTAGTTTTTTCATCGTAAAGCAGTTATATGTTATTACACACATTATTTTAGAAAAAAAGTTGTGCGTTCCTGAGATTCGAACCTCGGGCCCGCGATTGAAAAACAATCGATCATCATCTATCAGCTCATCATTTCAATTCAGTAATCTTAAATAATGTAATTAATATTTTTCATCGTTTATATTTGTTCCAGTGATACAATTTCGTGTGCGTTTACAAATCATCTGTACGAACGAGTATATAAATATGTTTTCAATTTATGGATTTTCGTTTGTTCAAATTTTGCGAGGAGTGATTTTCTGTTAATTACATTGGTCAAGCCATTCTTAAAATTTTATAACCAATATAAAATGCTGATATCTAAAGAGTTGCTGAGCTTCTGTTAATAATTACTCTATTTTTCTACAATAACGCTAATATAAACTTGTATATCAATGTAGCTGACAAGGTTGGCTCCTTGCTAGGATTATATCTTATTTTTATACAGAATCTTTGATTGTGACCGTCCCACAATAATATTGGTTTCATTTCACGAGTTATTTCTCGTAATAAAATAAGGTAATATTCTCATATCTACGTCTATAGCATCCGAGCTATTTGAATCTATGGTGGCCTTACTTATTCGAAGTTCGTACAAAAACTTATAATGTCAGAACCGCCCAATAACACGCGCTCGTCTTATGAATCTCAAATCTGAATCCTGGCATGATTTAGTAGGGTCCGCTTTATTGAAACTGCCAATGCCTTACAAAGCTAGAAAAGGCTTTGAAAACATAACGCGTAAAGCTTTCAGAATGAGAAATAAAAAGAAAATCTTATTTTTGCTGTTAGATACTTCGCGAAGGACGTCTCGGCTTTGGTCTATATTCAAAGTTAGGTGTATATGTAATTTTTGATCTTCTATGTTTCTCCCTCTTTGTGTTACGTCGATATCTAAATGTTTTGTATCAATATCTTATAAATTTAATTTATCTATTTAGAAGCCAATTTCTTTTTGAAGGTCGAATAAATAGGTATACTTTATGTTTTATAATGGAAGTAGCAAATTAGCATGCAGTCCACCTGATGATAATTGGCCACTGGCGCCTATGGACATCTGTAATCGTCCACCGATAAGACCAAGACTTACCTTAGGTTAGTCACAGATGCTTTACTATCCCTGAGGACTAAGTTGGAATGCCTCGGATAAGTATATCTCCCTTAACATACCCTTCAGCCCAGAGAACAGCAATGCATAACACAGCTGTTTTAGGCAGAAACAGGTGTAGCGGTGGTGCTTCAATCTCATTACTACAATATAAAAAACTTTCCTTATGGTTTAAAGACTACAAATTAAATAATATTTGAAACAGACAAGTTTGTATTAACGCCTTGGCGTTGAAAGTTTTTTAGAAACGAATATATATATAAAGTTCGTTAGTAATCTCATCCATCACGATGTGTTCCTTTGATTTACAACAACGGTTTAAAATATATCGGTTCTGTCATAACGTAAAGAACATTTAATTTTCCTCTCACATTACATTTTCTATTTCCGCAAATCAAAAACAATCTTCAATCTGAATCCTTTGTGGGTTGGATAATAGGACGGCACTAATGCCATAGTACAAGAATATTAGTATGCTATTAACAGTACACGTGGTAATGTTGTTATTGTAATGCTACGAATGTGAATGCAATGATATTCTAAACCTCATAAAAGATACATCTTTTCAAGGTAAAACCTAGCTATTGTATTCAAACAATTTGAATTTTTACATGTAACGCAGGAACTTAGATTGCTGTGGGAGTTAATGTGACGATAAAAGTACCAACAGATATAGTAGATCTATCGGGAATAAGAGAGTAATTTTAATTATAATTAATCATCATCCATTAACCTTTTGAGGTCCACTGCTGGACATAGGCCTCTTCAAAATGGCGCCACTCCAACCGGTCCTGTGCCTTCTGAATCCAACGGTTTCCCGCTAAATGTTCCCCGGTAAGTTAATCATACAAAGTGGACTCGTCAGTTTAATGAGGACAACAGACAGTTTCCCAAAGGGCCCGTCTTACGGATCTCGTTTCACTGTACCAATACCGGTTATCAGGTAGGCAGGGTGTATCAGCCGGCATTGTGCCTCCACAATGGACTTCACCTTTTCATGAAACATAAAAGGACGTACAAATTACTGTAGGCATTTCTTTTCGTTCCATTAATTTGGTCCGCGCTACAGAGATATCGGCCCTTTTCACGTGATGGCCCGTTCGTTTTCATTAATTCTTATTTCAACCCGTGACTTGTTTACGAATGAGCCGTATTGCTTGGAGGAATGCAATAAATCATTTAATTCATGAAAATTTTGAAGGGTCCACGCATAATTACAGCTCGATTTTTTCGAAGCTAGAAAGCTGTACTAGAATTCTAAAAGTAATGAAGTATTTTTTGTTTCAAATTGTTAGGCTACCTAATATGTATTTTAAAAGCTTTTATTAACTTGCAATGTTTGTATGTATGTTTGGGTCAAATCTTGCAAGCTGAACTTAACCCACTTCTCAGTGTCCGATTGAGCTGAAATTTGGAACACACATTAAGTTCTGATGACAATGCAATTATATGTAATCAATATTGTTGTAATTCCAAAATGGCCGCCGCAATAAAATGGCGGAATACATATTTTTGTCCAACCCATCCAATATGGGTATCAAGTAAAAGAGCTTAATTTGCAGAATTTAATGCAGTACAGAAAAAAGCTTGTTTTTAAAAATACTTTTTATATTAATTTATTATAACAATGAAGTAGCAAACGAGCATGCAGTCCACCCGATGGTAAGTGGTCACTGGCGCCCTTGGACATCTATAAACAAAATCATATAGAAAGTTCCATCTGAAGTCGATCACAGATGCGTTGCTATTCCCGAGGACTAAGATGGTCGCCTCAAACAAGTGAGCTGTAAACCACACCCTTCCACTGAAACGCAAGAACTGCTTTACGCTGGAAACAGATGCAACGGTGGTACTTCCCCGATCGAACTGCATTAGCTCTAACACATGGTAATTCACACACCTTATGCACCTGGACATGACTCACCGAATTGCTTCCCTTCAATACCGGCGACTGCCGACTAGTCTAGTGTTGCAAATGTCCATAGGCGACAGTGATTTTCCATCACGTAGTCCGGTTGTTTTATCATTAGGGACTGATATATATAAAAATATTAAAACTTACATTGAACACTATTCTCTCGAAGCTTCTTCTCGGAGACCGCCCACGAGTGCAGCGGGTCATGCAGCAACACCTCCAATATAGTCAACAAAGTCTCCTGGTTGTCACGGAGCAGTTCTAATGTTTTCTCGCAACATCTGCAATAAAATCACACTACCTATAACAACTAGTTATGTTGACAAACTAGATTTATTTTAAGGAAGCGTTATTTTGATTTAGATTTTAAAAAATATACAATGATTTCACAGGACTGATTTACTATGTGGTTCACGATCGACTAACAAATATTTTACACATTATTACAATTGAATTTTAAAATTAATGTGCAATATTTATGTGAGAAGTGTAACTAAGTAGCAACATCGTTTAAAATATTAAAACAAAAACGTGACTGCTTAAAACGAATTAAAAGCAGTGATAGCCTAATGGTTGAAACTCAGCCTCCCAATCAAGGATCCGGGGTTCGAATCTCAGGCACGCATGACTGATTTTTCTAAAATTATGTGCGTATTTGAATTTAATTAACACTGCTTTACGGTGAAGGAAAATATTGTGAGGAAACCTGCTCATCTGAGAGTTCTCATAAAAAAAGAGTTCTCAAAGAAGTCTACCACTTCGCACTTGGCCAGCGCGGTGGTCTATGGTCTAAATAAAACTCTCTCACTCTGAGAGAAGACCCGTGCCCAGCAGTGGGACAATAATGGGTTGACG
>DWNE01003288.1:0-16963 GCA_018249875.1 Cecropterus toxeus | reverse complement strand
ATAGGCGACGGTGACTACTTACCATCAGGTAGCCCGTCTGCCTTATCGTTAGGTTTAAGTATAAAAAAAAAAAAAAATTGGGCACTATTCCGTTGGTGTTCCTTTTTTGGTAGAAGAAATGCAAATAAACTGTTTTTAGGGTTTTGTACTCAAGGGTTAAAAATGGAACCCTATTTCTACTTCGCTGCCCCTCCGTCTATCCGTCTGTCTGTCTATCACCAGGCTGTCTCTCATGAACCGTGATAGCTAGACAGTTGAAATTTTCACAGAATTGTATTTCTGTGTCCGCTATGACAACAAATACTAAAAACAGAATAAAATAAATATTAAAGGTAGGTTCTTATACACCAAACGTGTTTTTTGTTGTTTTCTATGGATAGTCGATACGACGTTGAGACGACTCGCACTTAGCCGGTTTTTTATATTTATTAGTTTTTTATAATTTATAAGTAGCAAATGAGCATGTAAGCTAGATAAGTAATTGGCCACTGACGCCCATAAGCATCTGTAAAATCCCAGATCTGAGTCTTACTTGAGGTAAGCCACAGATGCGTTGCTAACCCTAAGAATTAAGTTGGAACGCCTTTAATAAGTATCTTGCCTTACCACACCCTTTAAAGTAAGACATAGTGTCGCATAACACCGCTATTATTAGGCAGAAATAGGTGTAACGGTGGTGCTTATTAAGTCGAACTACAAACAGTTTTATTTCAGACCTTTAAACTGACGTGTTCTCGATGAAAAATATTAAAATTATTTTCATATGTTCCATGTAACTCTTTTTACAGAAGTATTCCCGGATATTGCAATTTGTTGTTTCAAATCCCAAAGGGCAATAGATTTATGTATGAGTTTTTCTTTATGCATTTTTTATTTATTCGTAATAAATAGCTGCCGCGGCTGCCATGTCACGAAATAATGCAAAGTTATTTGTTTTTGATCTGAATATATCTGAGGCTATAGCAAATGACAGTGGTGTGGCTCAACTTATATTTATCTACGAAACATGTTAAATATACTTAAGTATATTAAAAGAGATTTTTGCGTCTAGTGTTTAGGTGTAGGTTAGGTTGGGTTGTACATCTATTCACGGCTCGGAACACAAAATTGAGGAGCTATAAAATATATAAAAAAAACATTTTATACGTTTTTTAACGGACCACCCAAACGGTTTGGTTATTTTTAAATGATTAAACTAGCAAATGAGCATGCAGTTCACTTGATGGTAAGTGATTCCTGCCGCCCATGGACATCTGTAAGCAACTTCATATAGATCAGGGGGTTCTATGTGAAGTCGATCACTGATGGGTTGCTACTTCCGAGGATTGAGATGTTCGCCTCATATATAAAAGAGCCAGCAGCCACACCCTTTCAACAAAACGCAAGAACTACTTCACGCTGGTAATAGGTGTGGTGGTGGTACCTCCTCGGTCGAACTACACTATTTCTACCACATTTAATAGGTTATCTATTCGTCATGTTTATATACATATGTAATATATAGATTTCATTTTCTTCGCTTCTAGTTTACAGTTCCAGTGAGACAAATGGTTATATCTATTTAAAATTACCTCCATGTTCGTCTCGTTTGAGCCTAATTGGTAAAGTATGCACACCCAACACGTTTTCCCAACATACTGGTATTGTTTTGGGCTGTTTACTTATTCGCGTCTCGTACTGCCCTTCAGAGGTCCTTTTTTCGAAGGTGAGAGCTAAGAAATTCGAGAAAGGGCGTGAGTTAGGCAAGGGTTTCGTACATTATTTATGTAGTAATGGTGTTTTTGCTCTACCGCGTTTTTAACGCTTTTTCGATGTTATAAAGTAACGTTTTATTTTTAGTCTCTTATAAAGAATCACAGTAATATTATAAAGGCGAAAGTTTGTGAGTGTGTATGTTTGTTACTTCTTCACGTCTAAATGGCTGAAGCGATTTTAATAAAATTTAGTATGGAGTTAGCTGACACTCTGAATTAACATATAGGCTCCATTTTACTGCGGAAAAATATCTTATTCCTATAGGAATGTGAATGAAACGAATTCGCGGATAATAAGATGGGGAACTTTTAAAGTAAAAATAGTTATTTTTTCTTTAAAAGTTTTCCTTACTAACCGCGGGTAACACCGCGGGGCACAGCTAGTGTTAGATAAGATAAACTTTCAATAACTGACACATATATATACTTCTATACTAATATTAAAAAGCAGTAGAGTTTCTTTGGTTGAACGCGCTAAGCTCAGGAACTACTCGTTCGAATTGAAAAAATATTTTTGTGTTGAATAGTAAATTTATCGGAAGGGCTTAAACTATATAACATCACGCTATGCTGGTTTGTTTTTTAACAGATTACAGCTACTTATATATATTTGTGAATGTTTTTTTATATTAAGTTCTATTAAAATTGGACAAAAAAAAACTACAAATTGGACATCATATCTACCTTCTAGAGTTCTTATACAAAGCTTAATTAAGTGTAACGAAAATTAACAGACTGTAGCCACTTCATACCGATACCAGATCGGATGTTATGAAAGCTCTTAAATGGAAAACTTTACTTTAAGCTTTAGAAAGCTCCCGCTTCCGGGTTAGATTGAATCCGGGTTCCATAATTTGTTCACGATCGAGTTTCCTTTTTGGTTTCTTCGCCTAAATACGATTTCGTTTCAATTTTGTGCGTGAAAGTTGTGGCAGAATGAGTTGATAATTTATACATAAACACGTATGAATAATAATTTATACTATTTGGAATTGACAAATGAATGGTAGAACCAGTTTTTTTTTTTATCTCATTGAAGCGAGCATGCACTCCACGTAATTGGTATCTGCCGCCCATGGACATCTGTAAGCAACTTGGCGCGCTGTGTGAGTGGTCACCATACCGGTCTAACACGGTTCCGAGTTCGACCCCCGGCCAGACAGACACCTAAATTATAAAGATTCTGATGATATATCATACATCACAATCCGTCAAGCCCTTTGGTCTGTAGCGCGTGCTAAAGAAATGGACATACATACAAACAAACATACTTACATACAAACGCTTGAAAAACATTAACCTCCTGACGCGGAGGCTAATTAGAAAAACAACCTGCGTATGAACTCGCGGACGAGATGGTATAATACGAGTACATTTGCACGTCCATTATGTTATAAAATATTTATATTACGAAAATTATGTTATAAATAAAAGTAGAGTATTTCAAAAGGTTTCTTAGACGTATTTTTATTATAATCCAAAGATCTTACAAGGAGCTCAAGAAATATGAATCCCCGAATAAAACTATAGTATTATTTACAAAGCAATATTATTATCCCACAAATAAAAACGGCTGGCACTATATAGTTTTCACAACGACACCCACGCGAATTATTTTTAGCACTTTAAGTTTGGGAACTAAGAGTCAATAGAGATATAGATAAGTTACCTGTTTCTGGCTAATAGCTGCTTTAACACTTTGTACAATCATAGCCCCACAGTAGGATGTTCTACTATGTCGTGGGTGCCATGGACACACAAAGACGAATACACAAACACCCAGACCCAGAGCAGAAATGTTAACTCATCAAATTTCTGCCTGGCCGGGGATCGAACCCGGGACCCATTGCGTGTTAGACCGGTACGGTGACCGCTTCGCCATGCGGGTCGTCGATCGTCGTCGTAACAGCAGTGTTATGCGCTGCTGTTCTGATCGGAAGGGTGTGGTAAGGGAGAAATACTTATCCGAGGTGTTCCAAATTGGTCCTCAGAGGTAGCATCAGTTGCTAACTTCAGGCTAAGACTCTCTTGTTTTTTTTTTTACAAAAATGAACGAGCAGACGAGCATGCAGGCCACCTGATGGCAAATGATTACTGCCGCCATGGACACCTGTAAGCAACTTTATATAGAACAGGGGTTCTATATGAAGTCGATCACAGATACGTTGCTACTCCCGAGGACTTTGTCTTCTATATGAAGTCGATCACAGATGCGTTGCTACTCCCGAGGACTCAGTCCTCGGGAGTAGCAGTAAGGAGAGAGGAAAACAGCTCGCGTTTCGGTGGAAGGATGTGGTTGCCGGCTCACTTATCTTTTATCCGACCATCTTAGTCCTCAGGTGTAGAAATTCATCTGTGATCAACTGACAGAATCTGTGTTTTTTGTGAAGTTTCATGGTTAACAATACCCATTTACCATCATGTGAACTCACAACTAAAAAAATGTTTCATTAATCGTAAGGACAGATTCCTAGGAATCCAAACCTAAGTTCAATGACACTGAAATTTGTCTCGTACCAAGTACTACAACTACATGTATCATTGAAATAGCCAATATGTTTGTAGACGCAGACGTAGCTACAAATTAGATTTTCTAGACTCCAGGATGATATGCAGAGTCGGGCAGTCGTCTGGGGATTTTGAAAAACATATCAGCTTTCTAGAGCCATATAAAAGTTCAAGTAGAATATTAATGGAATAAGACACACAAAGACGAATTAAACAGACCCAGAACAAAAAAGTGTGCTTGTGTGCAGTTTACACACGGCAGAATTGTAACTAAATGACCAGTGATATCTGAATGGTTGAAACTCGGCCTCTCAATCTAGGGTCCTAGGTTCAAATCCCAAAACAGTTTTTTTCTAAAATTATGTGCGTAATAGAAATTAGTTGTATACTGCTTTACGGCAAAGGAAAACATCGTCTGGAAACCCATCTGCGAAATCTTTAAAAATGTCTTCAAATTCTCAATTTGAGAGAAGACCCATGCCCAGCTGTAGGACAATAAATAGTTTTCATCTTATATCTATGCATAGTAATCTTTATGCGTATACGTAAGCACCAAATGGACAACAATGGTCTAGGTTCGAAGTACCCCTGCATCATCAGGGTTGAGGAATTGAAAGTCAAATATTTCATAGTATGTCTCTGCTCAGTAATCTTATAAAATTCGTAAGCACCAAATGGCTAACTTCTATGGTTTTGACCAGCAGATCCCCTACATAATAAGGGTCGAGGAGTAGTAGGTCATATTTTTCATAAATTATGTCCTAGATCCTAATGTTCGTTTCAAGTTTCATGAGAATTGGATTAGTAGAAGCTGAGATATTTCTCCATTTGTCGCGCACATCCTTTATCCAAATTTAAGACTTTACGGTTTTCTCATGAATTCTCTTGTCAGAACTGAACCAAATTAAAATGAAATATAAGAAATATATACGAACTTTAATTTAAAAAAATGCTAGATACAACTAAACTATCAAAGGCGGAAATACGGCTATTATAAGCTAACTAAAACACAAAACTATTTTATTTCTTAAAACGTGTTACAAAATCTACTTATTTCAAAGGAAACAATGTGAAATGGCCCACATGTCGCGATAAAAAATGGAACATGTACACCCTTGTACACCCTTCGGGGTGAGTCACGCTAACTGTTACCGAGAAACACTAATAGGGTGGTACAATCCATCAATTTCTATAAAGGTATAGGTAGAAATGGATACAAAGAGGCTAGGTTTCAGTGGCGCTTTCGGTGAAACTTACATTCAGACTTTTTATGTCTAGTGGTAATGTTTTTCGAGTGTACGTATGTATATTTGTATGTTTGTTTGTATGTTTTTCCATTTCTTTGGCACGCGCTACAGCCAAAACGGCTAAACGGATTGTGACGATATTAGAATCGTCTCAGTTTGCATAGTGGCATTTAATTTTAAAAAATAGCACCTGGAGATCTCTATCTCCAGGTGCTATTTTTTTAATTAAAAAAAAACGTCCCTCCCCCCCTTTTTCCTCTGAGGGGAGGGGGAGGGACGTTTTTTTTACTATTACGATAATATGGGTACCCAATGAAAGGTAGCAAATAGACCTATGTCAATATATATATAAAATTACTATTTAAGCATTCGGGTTTCTTGTTTTAATGTTTTTAACGATGTTATTTATCTTCTGATGGAAATGTATGTGTTTTTTAAACATATAAAGACACAAACATCCGGATGCGAACAGAAATTTAAACTCATCATTCAAATATCCCGGAACTGATCAGAAATCTAAAGTCATCATTCGAATATATCCTACAGAAGGCCTTTTCGAAGCCATGTGCATTTTATAATCAGTTGACTTGAGAGTTCAAATTGAAAAAAATATATTGAAAAAACTTAATTTTGTAAAAATAACGGGATAAATTAGAATTATTTTGAATTCAATTATTATCTATCTCTTATAAATCTATTATTTATCAGTATTAAGAACATCTCTGTGCAACTATTTAGATTATAGTGTACAGAGATGTAATTTACAGGGATAGACTTAACGCAAATACTCAAATACAACCATAATATATTAATCCCTTTGAGTTTAGGCATTTCAACCCAGCCGTATAAACAGCAATTTCGCATCTCTCCGTTGGCAATAAAGCCGACATTCGCTTAAGCTCATAAAACATTATTACAGAACGCAACGGACAGTGCACATGCCCTGTTATAAAGAATATTGTCCTGTGAAGAGTCTGTTAAAACGGTATTGTTATTCTGGTCATGGGTTAGAATCTACTGGAAAAGACTATCTATACCCGACTGCGTCAGAAGAAAGGTATTTTTTTTCGAGCGTATGTATGTATGTTTGTTTGTATGTATGTCCATGTCATTGGCACGAGCTACAGCCCAAACGGCTTGACGGATTGTAACTTGCGATGTATCATTAGAATCGTCTCAGTTTGCAGAGTGACATAGGCTATATAATTTAAAAAAATGGTGGCTGGAAATAAAGAAAAAGGGGGGGGAGGGACTGTCAAAATAGTCCTAAAATCCTGGCCTTACATTCATACAATTTTATACTTATTAGCTTAAAATATAACGTCTAAGTGAAAGCTCTACCATATTATTCAATATGTTATACGGCGAAAATAGTTACAAAGCTCGGTACCTTAATCGAAGGGCCCTTTAAATTCAGAACCCATAATACATTATGAACCGCAATGCAAAATACGTACGATCATATCAAGTAGACACGAATATTTATGTATATAAAAAATATTGTCCTTCGAAGAGTCTGTTAAAAGGGTATTACTATTCCGCTCACGGAATAGGACGAACTAGAAACGCTTTGTTTGTTCCGTTCTGCTCACTTATCATTATTTATATTGTCCAAGTTGTTTCAGAATTTCCCGTAAGGACGCTGAAACTGTCCGGTTTTAGATTGACGGCTTGTTTGATATTCAAGTTACGGGTGCCTTTTATTGTTGTTTTTCGAAAACTGACGTATTTGGAATTGACGTTATTTAATATTCTATGCGCGCTGTAAATTTTTACGTTCGAACAAGCTTGCTCAAGTTATGAGTTTGATTTTTAATTGTATTGTTATATGAGTGGAATACAAAAGAACTGTTACTAATTTAGTGATGTTATGGAGCTCCGTAACCGTATCCGATACAAAAGTTTTGGTTTTTTCGGATATGTTTTGAAACATGTTTTTCTTTGTAATGAAAGATGCTGAAAAACAGCGCTGTATGGGGTGACCACCCTTGTCAGGTTACGCTGAGCCTTCTCCATTTGCCTCTTAATCTTAAGCATAATCTATTTTATTTTGAAATGTTACTTTTATTTTTTGAGTGGCAATAAATTACTTTGTTTGTTTGTTTGTTATTTTGTATAGGCCTATGGGGGCACTTACGAAGATCCGTAACCAGAAACATACTTATTATTTACTTACACCTTAATTTAAACATAAAAAACATTTATATATTTACATTTTCAAGTGAAAATAACATCAAAGTGCTTTCAATACCATAAAAATTTAACTTGTTCCGGCCGTCAAATAAATTAATAGGCAGAGAATAATAAAAAAAGGTTGTTAATATTGTTTGTTGTTAGGATTTCGTTCCTAAATGGTAAAAACGGCACGCTGTTACTGAGACTCCTGTGTCCGTCTGTCTGTCACCAGGCTCATGATTAACATTAACTGTGATATCTAGATAGTTGAAAGCTTCGATGTATTTTCGTTGTAACTAGAACCAAAAATCAGGATAAAATTTATATGCTTTAACATAAAACAAACTTGATTTTTTGCCGTTTTGTATAGATATTGGTACGGAACCTTTCGTGCGCATTGCACTATCAGATTTTCTATAAACTTATATAATGCTTCGGGCAGTGATAGCCTAATGGTTGAAACTCGGCCTCTCAATCGAGGATCCGGGGTTCGAATCTCAGGCATGAACCACTGATTTTTCTAAAATTATATGCGTATTCGAATTTAATTATCAATGGTTTACGGTGAAGGAAAACATCGTGAGGAAACCGGCACATCTGAAAGTTCTCATTAAAAAAAAGAGTGCTCAAGGTGTGTGAAGTCTACCAATTCGCACTTGGCCAGCGCGGTGGACTATGGCCTAAAATTCTCTCACTTTGAGAGAAGACCCGTGCCCAGCAAAAGGACAATAATGGGTTGACGAGATATAATGTTTCAAAAATATTTTTATTTTTTTAAATCTCAAAAAAACAATTCAAAGTCGTACACCGTTCGATTTTACAACAAACAACAAGGATTTCGGTGACTACTTAAACAGATACATTTTTAGTGTTTCTGTACATTTTATAGGCACGAAAGCTTTTAGTTGAAAAGCTTCGCAAACATTTGTTCATTGGCCGAGCGTTACAAGTATTTTCCTCCGTTTTTTATTCGCACTTGGTCGCTTCCAGTGCCAACATAAACATTGTCATCGTTATGACGTAAAAACAGGGTTTGTTGATCATGTATTTTTTCGTTGGCCATAAAATAAGAACCCTTTTACGGGCCACCCAATTACATTTTACGATCAGATGGCCGTCCCGATATTACTTTGATATTGAGATGGTTGCCATTACAGCGCGGTGCTTTGAGTGGGAATGTCAATAATTTTTCACTGCTTCCCGTTGCGGATTGAAATACTGACCTTTGCTCGCGTTGGAATTAGCTTTTTAATTACTTTTGGCACCCCTGACTTTTTGTGGGTATTTTTGTGCTTTTTCTTTTTGATATTTCTGATGAGTATGGGTGTCACGGAATACGTTAACCTAATATTAGATATTTTGGGTTTAAGCGATTATTCACTTACCCTACCACTGACGAACGAGTGGATTCTTCTTGAAAACGCTATTCTAATGTGGATTAGTTGTAGGTACAAGTTCTTGCAGGCCGAGACATTTTTTTACCCGACTACGTCAGAAGGAGGGTAATGTTTTTCGAGCGTATGAATGTTTGTTTGTTTGTGCATATCTTTGGCATGCGCTACAACTCAAACGGCTTGAAGGATTTCTGACGTATGATATATCGTTGGAATCGTCTCAGTTTGCAAAGTGACATAGGCTATATAATTTAAAAAATGGAGCCTGACGGGAGTGACGATTTTTTTCACTATAACGACAATATGGGTATCAAATGCACACTAGTAAATAGACCTAAGTATATAATATTTTTACTTTACTATTTTGACAAAACTCATATAAGCTTTAAATTAAATCTATATCATTATGAACAACTTAGCGATGCTAGTTGTAATACGGAAGTAGCAAACGAGGATGCAGACCGCCTGAGAGTGACCACCGTCGCCTAGGACATTTGTACCTTATCAACTCTAGATAAGATGAGTCTTACTTGAGGATAGCCAGAGATGCGTTGCTACCCCTAAGGACCACCAATTTACCACCCATGGATTTGTGCTACTTTACATTATAATTTATTTTCATTGTTTTGTGATAAGTCGATGGTATATCAAAATAAATAAAAATGAAAGACCCAAGCAAAATCCCAGGGATTCGTCGGGACGTCCCTGTAGTTCCGGGGTTACAATGGAATACGGTATACCCTGCCTGGTGGTAAGTGTGGTCGCATACTGTCTACGACGGTATGCGACCACACAAACCCCCGTCTTTCCCGGGGTTACTTGGCTGGACGGTTCGAGTACCCACTCTTACCGACCGCAACCCCGGAAGCCCCCTCTTACGGCAGGGGATACCGTAGCCTTATTCTGGTACCGGTGTTACAGAGACAAGGTGGTACATGCCTAGGATTCGAACTTCAGACCTTCGATTGAGAGTCCGAGTTTCGATCATTAGGCTATCACTGCAGTGCATCGATTTAGACCGAAAATAGTTGAGTCATTTCGCTTTAACGCTCCCAAAACTAAATTAATGTATCGTTCAAATGTCCGATACGATGATTGTAGCGGAATATTCAATTAAGCGAGTCCCCAATTAAATCAGGAATAGCCAATGTTTTAGTGATTGTCCGTTTTGATTTTGGCGTGGCTGGTTTATTTTTGTTAATTATTGTACACAACAAAAATAAACTAATAATAAATAACAAAATTCAAGTATGTCTACCAGGTAGTAGAATCAGTGTAGTTTGAGGGGTGGTACCGCCACACCTATTCTTAGCCTGAAGCAGTTCTTACGTTTCGGTGGAAGGCTGTGGTTACCGGCTCACTTATATATGAGACGACCATTTTAGTCCTCAGGAGTAGGAACGCATCTGTAATCGACTTCAGATAGAACCCCTGTTCTATATGAACTTGCTTACAAATGATCATGGGCGGTAGTTACTACTGACCAACAGCATATATGCTCGTTTGTTACTTCAGTCTGATAAAAAGTTTAAATCAGTGATGAATACATTATGTCTAAGGGCCTCAAGTCTTCCCTTGAGCAAAATCTAAAATCATTTCATCAATCAAGGAGATGGCACA
This sequence comes from Cecropterus toxeus, assembly GCA_018249875.1. Classification (NCBI taxonomy): domain Eukaryota; kingdom Metazoa; phylum Arthropoda; class Insecta; order Lepidoptera; family Hesperiidae; genus Cecropterus; species Cecropterus toxeus. The sequence goes on along the minus strand of DWNE01003288.1, from coordinate 6,265 downwards.
TTTTCTAAAAAAGCGAGTCCTAAGCTCCTAAACTATACTGTAAAAAAACATGTTTTTTCGCTTCACATTTACACTAATTTTACGACGTTAAAACCGTAACCAACATGAAATGAAAGCACTACACAACTTCAACGTTATAAATCCCAAAGCTAACCCTAAAAGGCCGATGGATTAACATGCAGTGCGAACTATTAAAAATGCAGTGAAAAACACCCCTTCGTACATTATTCGCACTTCGGCTTTATTTTAAGTGTAATAACATTTTAATAATATATAATTTTAACGTTTCACGAACCGATAATAAAAGGGATTATGAAATGGGATTAAGTTATTATGGAATATTAATTGTCATTAAAATTAAATACACTATTCTGTTGAAGGAAAAATAATTAAACTAGACATTGAACATAATCGTGGTGGTTGAATCCCAACAGTGAGGTATGAAAAACGATCTAAACGACAAGCTCGCTTTTTAAAATGATATCAATGAAAGAATTGACGAAGATTGCCTCAACAATACGGTAATTTTAAGACAGTAAAACTGTATTCAACATCAAACGACAGCACTTTACTTCACCGTTATAAATCCCAAAAGCTAACCCTAAAACGCCGATGGATTAACCTGCAGTGCGAACTATTAAAAATGCAGTGAAAAACACCCCTTCATACATTATTCGTACTTTATGGCTTACCCGTAGTCCACCCTTATTTATGGGTATTTTATTTTCACATGTAGTAATGAATTTTGTTTATTGTTCGCTTCGTCTGTTTTTTTATTGACGTGATGTATACGCTGTAATAGAAAATGGATGTAAAAAATGCTAAGAGACGGCAAAAAGCCATTTTAGGGCGTTAGGTCGTTTTATTGCAGCTGACTTTACAGGTTTTCGAGTGTTATTCGAAATGTACTGAAAAGTTCCGTTTTTAATCTCAATACCAATAAGTTTTATAAAACAAACATGGAGCGTTTTTTGTGAATGTAATATTAAATATATTTCCTATAAAATGAGAATGAGAATATCATGTATATTGTCCACGGTCGCACATCCAGGGACTGACCAATCCAGTTGTACTTATCTTTGTTAGCGGATAAGCGGTATTTGAACAGAAATAAAACAAACAAGACATGTAAATTATGGATTTTTTTCCCTGTATTACGTTGTTTTCATGTCAGTCTACGGTACTCTCGATCTACAGAACTAGAAAGCTAAGTTAGTGTGTATAAGCTACTGGGTGTAACTATTAGTCTTTTTTAATTTTTAAAAGGGAAATATAAAGGATTTTCTTTTGGGAATCTTAGAGTGTAGAAATCAAAATTAGCTTAGCTATTCCTTCTGTTATTGTTTGGCAAAGGGGGATCTCCCGCCAGGCTAGGTGATCATGCCTGGGAAGCGGCCGTGCTACGCCAGACTCTGTTCGGAACTTGTATGTATGCACTATGTTGAGAAAACTCCGATAGTGTGATTCAGAATACAGTTACGTCACCTCTTAACGCATAGCGGGAGGTCGACACAAGTGCCTTCAATCCTCGAAAAGTCATATACGTGAAAAAAATTAAATCACAATTTCACTTGTATTTTAAGACATAGTAATTAGTAACTATTGAAATGGGAGTGAGTAATTATTAGTAGAGTAGTATTAGGTAAATTGGATACAGGGTCACAAGTGGGCAAGAACCGTCACTTAATACGTGAAGACGGCTATTGCCAAAGATGGAGCCGAAAGAAAGATTGGTACGATCATCTAGTCAAGTACTGAAGTGATTGTCAGATCCTTCTGCAGGAGCACAAAACTGAAAAGCCTAGTTTAATTAAAAAATATATATTTTAAACGAAAACTACCTTTAATTTTCGCCTATTGACCTCTGAGTCGCTTAAAATTGGACCACCGTTGCATAATCCCAAGATGAATGCAACCTCAGAAATGGAACTTAAGCAAACACGTGGCTCTTTCAAAGAGGCTTTGTTTGATGTTAAAGAAACCCAGAAATTGCCTTCTAAAATAGCTTTTACACAAGGTTTTTAGATAAAAATAAATAAGTTGCATTATTAGAATACTGTACACACCATTATCATATCTGTTGTACATAAAATTGCAGTAAACAAAAAAAAAAAGAATATACGTGACGAATAGATAACCTCTCTTCCTTTGGGAAGTCGGTTAAAAATATGCTTTTTGCTGGAAGATAAAAGTCGCTGATTGGTATAATGCAAGCTAAAGAAGCCTAAACTTCTCAAATTCAGGATAACGTTATACAATTCTATTGCTATCAGTACCAAGTCTTTCATAGAATACAAGTTCCTATATACTGCATATTGTTAACCCTACTAATTCTAAATGTTCAAATGAAATATCCATCAAAATCGTTTTAGCCGCTAAGGAATATACATAAGTGTGCATGAGTGTATATTCAATGACTATAATAATATATTTATATTTTTGTCAACAGGTAAAATACGCGCCGAAAATCAAAATTCGCTACAAAACAGGAAATAAACTTGTTCCAGAAGGCAAAGATGTTGTTATAAGTAAGTAATGTTGAATATTACTCGAAATTAGGCGCGAAGGACCATGTTCGTGACACATTTTCCTTTGTCAATTAACTTACTTCACGGCTGGTCCTTTTCAAATTATTCCAAAAATTATTTCTATTTTCAGAGTTAAATTAAATTAATTAGACAAAAAATATTTAAGGACAAGTAATTTAAAAAAAAGTTGATGTGATATGGGAGACATACTTATCCGAAAAATCCTAAGTTAGGTTTAAGGGATCACACATCTACGGTCAACTTCGGGTAAAATTAATCTTGATTGGGGTTGATTAAAGATGCCCATAGATGGCAATGACCATATATCACTAGAAGGACTGCACTCTTATTTGCTTCGTCTGTATTATAGGAAGAATCTCTTATTAATATAAGAAACGTTGTCTCATTACTTAGTTTTAAGAATTAATATCACGAGATCAAATTCGATGTGAATTACACAATAAAACCTTTAATATATTTTAATCTCAATTCGGAGTTAATTTGAGGAATAATACTAACTCCAACCGTTTTTGCAGGTTGTACCGCTGACGCCAATCCGACGAATTTGACTTTCAAATGGATTATGAATAACGATAGTATTGTTGGAAACAGTTCAGAATTGGTAAGTGATGAAGTATTTTACATGAACCGTATAAACGGGGTTATGTTTTTTAAAGTTAGGACGATCGTATTATGATAAAGGTGACACAACGCTGTATAAGTTTCATAACTGAATTTTGCGCTTTTGTGTCAAATTTATATACAATGCTGAGACAGTAGGCTTCATATGATATGTGTTCAATGCAAAAAAATTAATCGTTATCAACAATTCCAATTGAGATGACTGACTGTCTTTCATCGGCTGACATCATGACAGATGCATTGAAATTTCTGAGGATTCAGTTAAAATACTTTACGTAACCTGGGAGTTTTATCATATTTTACGAGTTCTTCGTTACAAATAAGTAGTTTTTGAATATATAGGATCTACGAGAGAGGGATCCTTATGCTTTTAGATCGAAAAAATATGGCGATGATCCTGTTTTATCCAAAGTAATTGTATCTTTTAGAGCCGTTTTATATACCTTTTACCTCGTCGTGTTCCATTTTAGAATTTACTCATATTTACGACTTACAATAACAACTAAAGATCAAACAGTACGCTCAATTTCTTTCACAAAAAATATATACTAAAAAAGGAACAGAGGATTTTATTTAAGCATTCAATTTGATTTACTTGGGTTCCCTCTTCGTTAAACCTGTGGAACTAAATTGTATTTAGTCTGTATTGATTCTATTAGATTAAAGAGACAACCGGTATTGACTACTGATAGGAACTAAACCAAATTTACATTCAATGAACTTCTTTAATTCGACCATAATGAGATATTTATTTATTCAGGTTGTTTATGGTCCAATTTTACCTAATTTATTGTAAACTAAAGACTATTTTACAATAATTTGCTATTTGAATTATCAAAAAAATATTTAACTCTCATTCACTTTATTATTCTCTGTCATTATTTACGTTTTGACTCTTATTTTAATTTCTGACAGTTTATTATTTCTCCAAATAGTTTTTTGTTCACTTTAGATTTTTTTTCCTGCCATATCTATAAAAAATATATGAAATGGTTGTAGAATTCAGACCAGTGCAAGTTAAAAAAGAATCCGACTAAATATATATAAAGTAAAAAGTACTATATTCGACATACGGTTAGATATAAAAGTATGATTATTTAAGGTTTCTTTTGTGGGTCTGGGTGTCAGTGCATTTGTTTTTATGTGTCTTGTCACTTACAACACTGGTAATCCTAACGTATTATTACTAAATATAATTTATCATCTCTTTATTACGAGACGAATTATTTAATTATTTATTTTATGTTAAACCTATTTCAATTTCTTATGATTGTGCGATCGATTTCTTTATTAAATGTGAATATTTTACTTAATTATTTATAGGCATTTAGTATTATAACGAATAACTGTTCCATCTTCTTGTTTATAAAGCATCATCGTATATATTTTTAATTAGTTCCATTAATTATTTTAGACTTAAACCCTAAACCGTGCTTAGTTAAGCCGAGTAAGCTGGATTCGCAGCTGTCAAATTGTCTACGTCGTAAAATCTTATTCGATTTGATAATACCTGGATTTTAGAGTAACGTTTCGTTAAAATGAACCTAATATTTCGTGAGCGCTTACAATCAGTGTAAGGCAAACAGAACCTCATCTCCTTCACAGAAAGACTTATATAGCTTCAAAGGAGCCTAAGCTAGACATTTTCGAAATATCTCAGCGGAAAAGCAAAATTTTAGCGTCCTTTAGTTGAGTCTGAAATTCATAGACGTTTTTTTGTTTTAGAAAATTCCAAACGTGACGAGGAAATATAACGGTGTACCCATAAAATGTGTGGTCTTCAATGACGTTGGACGGAGCGAGGAGTCGGAGACACTGCAGATCAGCTGTAAGTAAATAAATTATTAGTAAGAATTTACAAAATAATAATAATTAAAAACTTGCAATTGCCAAAAAGTAGCTGGATGATTATGAAAAAATAGTAACAAAAGATGAAGAAAGACATAATAGTAACTCGAAATATCAAACACGTAGTAAATCAGTATTTTGATAGGGATAAAATGAAATAAAGGAAAAAGATAAGATTATTGAATAAGAAAGTAAATATGAATACAGAAATAATGAGCTATATTTTTCTAGATCCACCGTCATTCAGAAATAGGCCTATTGATGTCGAAGCCGAAGTAGGCAAGATTGTAACATTGAGTTGTGATGTCGACGGCTCTCCCGCACCTGAAATACAATGGATCCATTACGAAGAAGATACTAATATTGTAAGTATCGTAGTACTATGTAGTATATGATTGAATAAACATAAAAACATGACGGTTTTGTAATGTTTCTCGCTTATACATTATAGAAGTGAGTGAGAGGCAAGTCAATGGCTTTTAGTATTTATATGATTAAAGTTTAATTTAAAGGTGGTGATACTCTGTGGTTCGACTCGGTTAGTATCACCGTTACACCTATTTTAGCCTAAACAGCAGTGCTATACATTATCCGAAGCGTTCTAACTTAGTCCTCAGGAGTAGCAAGGCATTTGTGGCTAACCTCGTTTAAGAGGGAATCTTTCCAGGCATTGATCACAGATGTCCATTGGCGGCAGTGGCCACTTACCATCAGGTGTACTGCATGTTCGTATGCGACTATAAAATTGTGAAAAAACATATAAATATAATATAGATATAGCTAATAAATAGCGTCCCTTAGTTAAAACATTTCACACGACAGTCAAACGAGACAACAAGATTAATGAAATTTATTCGCCTAATCGCTATAAGTGTAAGATACTGAACAAAACTGATACAACACACGAGTTTACTTATCAAATGCTTATCTAAATTCACGTTTAGAAATACAATGTAGCTTGCTCGCTAGTGATTTAGGATTTCCTTTAGTGTAGTGTTAATATATTATATTTTATCTCTTATTGTAAGGAATTGTAAGACAATGTACATCTAGTATTACTATCTGTTTTATAGATAATCAAATTGAGTTTTTATTATATCGCCATACTTGCTCTTATCAGATGTTAAGGTTCGTTTAAAGTAACACGGTTACAGCGGGAAGCGTTCAAATGTATTGAGATTTATTTGCTCAATTATTTTAATATAAACTTTTACTTACGTCCAATATCCATTTTATGATTTCCAATT
>DWNE01003287.1:0-16964 GCA_018249875.1 Cecropterus toxeus | reverse complement strand
AGACGAGACGAGACGAGACGAGACGAGACGAGACGAGACGAGACGAGACGAGACGAGACGAGACGAGACGAGACGAAACGAAACGAAACGAAACGAAACGAAACGAAATGAAATATATTTATTCATAAACATGAGATAATTACATAAATAATTTGTTGTTGGGACATCCCTTTAAAGTAAACATATACCTGTGCTAGGATGCCCCGCTCTTCCGTAATTACATGGAATCTCTTCTTATAAAAATATATATAAATATAAAATATAATATATAAATAAAATATTTATATACATAAAAACAAAAATACAAATACAAATAGAAACTTGTGTGTTACGTAGCCCTACTGCGGATGCACAGCCCTAGTGCATCCACCAACTGGAGGAGCTGACGCAGCACCTCGAACGGCCCCACATGTCGTGGGAACAAACGGGACTCCGAGGTCTCACATTGACTCGGTGTCACATCTTTAGCTTTAAGTCTAGAATGTAGCTAAATTTAATTTAAATTAAATAGTAAGAAACATTTCGTTCCTTTCTCTGCGACCTCCGGCCGCCGCCCAACATAACTTGTGTGTAGTATGTTTATGTGGGTGTGTGATTGTGTGAGTCAGTGTATGTGCATATGTTTGTGTGTGTGTGTGTGTGTGTGTGTGTATGTGTGTGTATGCGTGTGTGTATGTGTTAGCAATATGTAGATTGTTATAGTTATTTTTATTTGAGTACGTAAAACAAACAAACAAACAAAAACATTTTGGACGACGTCAAATTGGACCTTCAACTCTTCAACCCTAATGACGCAGGGATTATTCGTACCTCGACTCATATACTTGTAGAACATAGATACGTCGTTGTAATCTAACAAAATAGGTTGAGCGCCGACTTCGGGACTATGTACTATGTACTGTGTATGTAAGAAACCAACATATATTTAAATTATTTTTTTGCTTTTTGGTGACACTGAAGCCGGTTTCTATTTTTTGTTAAAAAGTTTTATAATGAACAATATACGTGATATATCACTGTTGCCTACCCTCACTTTGTATTCAACGGAATAGTCGTAACTACCTTCAAATGAAATCAAGTTACACAGCTAAACTGATTACGAGGAACAGAGCAAGCCAAAATACTGGCGACTAAGCAGAACACGTAATCTGATACATTTCGATTTAGTTACCGAATTTCGGAGGTTACATTGAGTTCAATATATTTTATTGCTGCTATGTTTTATATTTTCAATGCAATTAAGGAAATATAAGTACTCTTGTGCATTTTAACATTTTATATATTTCATTGCTGCACCACTCTTATACCGTAATGTTATATAGCCGATAGACTTTCTCAATTAATTTACTATTCAACACAAAAATATTTTTTTCTACTCGAACCAATTCCTGAGATTAGCGCGTTCAACCTAACAAACAAACTACCAACTTCATAATACTAGTATAGATATGTGAATAATCAAAAAAACAGTAGGTTAATATTTTTCCTTATATCTAACAGTTCTTGCCCATATTTGCGAGGATGGAAGTTTGTTACGCTTTGACATATAAATTAATTATCAGATTTTGATGAAAATTAGCACATGGATACTTTATGACATATATTAGAACATAGCATAGAATTTGTCTCGATAAAACACGGGCGGAGCCTTGATCAACAGCTAGTATAAAAAAATTGTTAAGACTACAACATTCAACGATCATTCTCAACGTTACGTGGTCCAAGATTCTACATTGAACATTTCATATGGTGTAAAAAAAAATGAAAAATATATTTATAATATATATCTAGCTTGCCGCGGCTCTGCCTGCTTCAGTTTAGGTGTTCCAGTAGGTCATAAACAAAAGATACATAGGTAATGTATCTAATTTAAGCGAAATCGACCCTATCAGCCGATTTTTGCTTAAAAGGGCAACAACAAGGGCAGACACATCCTCAGATCAGATCAGATCCTGTGATGAAAGATCAGAAAATAATATATCTGTATGTAATATTATAGCAATAGTTATTTACATTGACGAACAAAATATAAAACTTTATATAACTGGTTCCTGATATAACATCCCCGCATAGACTATGTTTTTTCAATAATTTATTTAATCTAACGTTTCATTAATCTACCGCTTTTTGTAACTTTACGTCTAAATTTAGTCAAATGTACATTACATAAAATACTTTTAAAATGTGTTGTTTATAAATTTATTCTCATCTCATATCATATTGTTATAGAAAAAACAATCGCCTTTCCTTAAAAATACACACACTCGCAAAATATTGCCCGCCGTTTGATGCAATCGGGTAAAACATGGATAATGGGTAATCTTACTGACGAAGCCAGGTAAAAACATAGTTCTAAAGAACTATGTTATGTGAATTAAAATTCAAAGTACTTTTACTTTGATACTAAATCTATCTGGATTATTTAACCAAGTGTCATCGTCTTGGTTAGTCGTCAAGTCACATCGCCGAAGAGAGATTACTTTGTTAATTCGCAGATTGTTGTAATTAAGAAATGTACAATCTCACGACGAGATAAAGCCTACTAGAATGATTAAAGGACTTATTTGTACAAGCCGTCCGTGATAAAATAAGATTTCTTCTTGCTTTGTTCTATTCATGTATAATCCAGTAATAAAAGATTAAAATATTTTCATGAATATATTTATAGAAAATGTAGAAATAACTGTACACAGTCACGAGCGTAAATATCTGACTGTAAGAAAATATTTATGGAGTGTATAAAGGTTTCTGCCATGAATGCGTGATGTATGTGTTTACTATTTTGTTTAATTACGACATTTGATTTGATTTATTGGTTTTTATAATTTTATTTGATATTGTTATTATTTGATTTGTAATTGTGTTTTTTCTTTTTATAATGTGACATTTCTATTATTATTTTTTATAATCTTTTATTATAATTTATTATTATTTCATTTTGTGATATTATCATAATAATTAGTGTAATTGGTGTATCCGTACTAATTAAATAAATAAATAAAATAAATGACTATGGGTACGTTAGCCAAAATTATCTGTCCCAAAAACAAGTTCAATAATATCTGTCTGCACGAATGTATAACAGCATACAATGAAAATAAAATACGATTTACCTGTCATAGTCCAGCATGCGGCTGAATGACTTGGTGTAAAACGACAAAAAAGAGAATCTCCCCTACTACACTCTTCAAGCAGCTCTTCAACGCTGTTGCTAGAATATTGAGTAGCGTTGTTTTTTTTTACCTTATCTCCAATGTATTATAATTTTCATATTTTTAATACATACATTAGTTTCAACATAAATTAACAATAAGTTACGTTAACATTTATTTAACAACAAAGTATTCTAGTATTTTCTCGTTAAAATTGTTTTGTTTGCACGTTATCTATTAGTCAAATTTATTTAGGTTTTAATTTGTCTAGTTAAGACAGGCGAGACAGTTGTATTACACAATATAACTCAGTAATCGCATGAATACACTTCTAGACGACGAAAGTTAGTTAAATGTAACGATGTCTAACGAAATATGATATCAATCTTAGAGATTTAACCCTGTTGTATTCAGGCAGTTTTTTATTAAATAAATCTATTGTTCGCAGCTCGTTTCCCATGAACAATACCATAATTACACTTTTATCACGAGAGAATCATGGAAGCAAATTATACCTTAGGACATAAATTTCCTGTACTGTCATTATCATGTATTAACTCTATCTTAAAAATTAATACAAAAAAATCTGAACTGAAATTACTGTGTTTATTTATTTATAGATGTAAACATAATAAATAGACTGCATAATGCTACTTATTATACATCAGCCATTATGCAGTTGAAGGCATTTTTAATCTGTCCACCACAATATGCAAGCAATCGTATTGTTAAAAATGAATATTAAAAATCAGATGAAGATATTCTGACTTTTATCTTAGCCAGATGCCCTCCATACTTAATGGACACTAAAAATATTTTATAACCATTAAATTGCAAACATACAAACACGCACGCGGCTGTAAACGGATACTAGATTCCAATAGAAACCGCAAGATATAAATAAGATAGGCAACATACTAGAAGTATATTAATATGTACGGAAGAATGTGTGCAGTACGAATATATATAGTGTGATTTTTTTATACGATGAGTATATTTTTTATATAAGAAGACGCCAATTTCAAATTTCTAGGTCAGTAGAATGAATATGGTACGACCGGGAATGGACAACCGCCACACCTATTTCTTAGCGTGAAGCATTTTTTGTGTTGTGAAAGGCGATGGTTACTGGCCCACTTTTATATGACCGAACCATCTCAGTTCTCGGGAGAAGCGAGAAGCATCGCATCGGTTGCTTCTCCCGAGATCTGTGACTGATTGTTGACTGTAGATGGAACACTTGATATATATAAAGTTTTCAACATATGACAACATAAAACATAGTGATAAGTGAGGAGCATGAGTAGGTTTCTGTTCCTTTAGGGTCTGACCCTTGAAACTAGAAAACTGTAGGAAGAAACGAGGAATAGGATGACTTCGTGTTTGTTCGTGAATGTTTATGGTGACTTCGGACCCTGTCGTCGCTGCGTTCTGCCTTCCAAATGGATAATAGAATGTAAAAGTAATATAACATTGCACATTAATAAAACATTTTTAAGACGCTTCTTAGTGTGGCGACCCTACAGCGGTGGTGACCGCTCTAACGGTCTGATGCGCAGTGGGTTTCGGGTTTGATCCTCGGCCAATCAGACATCTGAATGATGAATTTAGACTCTGTTCTGTGTCTGGGTGTTTGTGTATTCGCCTTTGTGTGTCTATGGTACCCACAACACATGTGAAAATCCTAGTGTGTAGCTATGAGTGTAGAAAGCTTATTATTGAAATATTTAGTTTATTTCTGGCTTCTTATAAATTTATAACGATTATAACGTTAATTAATTAACATCAAAATTATTTCTAATTCTAGTCTAGAATGCTTGAGGAGTTACTATGTAAATTAGGCATGTAAAGTATCGTCTAGGTAATGCAGAGTCCCTCGAAACACCTTATACATTCATGAAACAGTTGAAACTTGGAAAGTTCCAAGTTTCTCACCCATTTGTTATAACAGACTGCCTAGCTCCGTTTATATTTCGCCCGCCTGAATATTTGTACTTACGTTTTATCGTTTAATAATTTATTACGTACTTCAGATAGCAATGGATGTGGCATTATTAATGTGATCTGTAAGTATTGTTTACATTTTTATAACCATACTAGCTTCACCCACTTTGGTCATGTTTGCTACGGTTATGAATATCCGTAAAGTACAGGGGACACTAAAACCCCGTTGGTGGCCTTACTCTGCGCTAGCAGGGGACTAAGGGATCTCCGATGGAACACACCGGTGCACACCTAGCTCGGCGCCCCTCAAGTACTCATTTCCTGGAGGACGTGTAACTGTCTTCCTACATCTTCCAGTATCGGCAACGACATGCAACAACGCATGAAGCCGTCCTTCTCGAAGTTATTGACTGGGCAGATCGAGCACGGTTATGAATATCCTATGAGTAGTTTTTGCGAGGAAGAGTAACCAACCCACATATCTTCACAAACTTTCGCATTAATAATTTTAGTAAGATTAATAATTTGAGCAGTAAAAATATAAAGTAGTAAATTTTGGGATTATGATGGGACTTTAATTTTGGGATCATCATGGAACCTTGTTCCTAATTTAAGAATTATAAATGAATATTTGTTGAATCAATTCATCAAAAGCCTTATACAATGCCTCTCAGCAGTACCCCGTGTGTCTCTGCTCTAATGACTCAATAAGTGATTCGATCTACATCCGACTTCCCATTGTTTTCGAGATCAACCTTGACGACATTATTTTTTGTTTAACTTATACTATTTTTGGTCAACGAGTTTTGAGTGCTTTGACCTATTTTTTATGACTGTCACGGTCATTGTTGAGACGATAACTTTCTACTATAACTTTATTTTATTTTTCACTGGAGACTGCATAAAGTGTATCAGTAACAAAATATTCGACGAGCCGCGTGGTGGAACGGACACCATTCAGGTCTGACACGCAGTGGGTCCCGGGTTCGATTCCCGGCCAGACAGAAATATGAATGATGAATATAGATTTCTGTTCTAGGTCTGGGTGTTTGTGTATTCTTTGTGTGTCCATGGCACCCACGACACAGGAATCCTAGTGTGGGGCTATGAGTGTAGAAAGCGTGTGTGTATTTAAGTGCAAATATCTGGATAATTAGCGTCATTAAATATTTATTATTCGTATCAGAAGGAAGGTATTGCTTTTCGAGCGTATATGAATATGTATTTATTTATGAATGTATGTATTTATGTATGTATGTATGTATGTATGTATTTCCAGTTTTTTAGCACGCGGTACAGCTAGGCTCACTATTTTTATAAAATGGCGCCTGTAAATAGGCGCCCGTTTTAATACCATGATAATATATATTTCGAATGAAAGCTAGTAAATAGATCATTACAGAAAAATAAGTAAGTTAACTGTGTAACTTTTATGTTTGAATTTAACACCAACTTCTACAAAGTGAAATTTAAAAATTATTAAAACATCTAATATTTGACTGCCACTTTCAGTTGTAGCAGTCGGATTTCATATCCATATCTTGTTTACATAATTAATTTTGTTTACAGCTACTAAATAAACTATCGACGAATAGTTCACAACTTCACAATACTCAGTACCTTGAACCTATACATATATCAAGATGTTAGCTTCTTTAGTACTTTGCTAAGTATAGCTACAATTAGGGTAATTGGTAAATTATACCTTTAGCATTTACGAGTAGAGATCAAACCGGTTTTAATTGTAGGTCAGAAGAGGAAGATAAGACATTTTACAATCATGAATTTTAGCGTTTACTATTTATACTCATTACTAAAACCATAAGGCTTAATTAAGAACATAGCATAGTAACATATTCCCATTTAAAATTCCGTACAATAAAAGACAACTAGTAACATCGTTAAAAACATTAAAACAAAAAACCCGACTGCTTTAAACGAACATTTTGATGGATAATGGTAGGTCTATATTTAACTTAACGTTTATTTATTTTTTTGTCAAAAAAGTCAAGTAAAAGTATTACAATATATCTTGTTTTAGATAGGTCTATTCACTAGCTTTCATTTGACATCCATATTGTCGTAATACAAAAAAAAATGCCCCTCCCCCCCCCCCCCCCTTTTTCCTCTATTTCCAGCCGCCATTTTCAAAAATTATATAACCTATGTCACTATGCAAAGTGTGAGACGATTCTAATATGTCATACATACGTCACTATTTGTCGAGCCGTAAAAAAATAAAAAAATATTTTTTTTTTTAATTTAACGCCCGCCGGAATCAGCATTACCCAACGTGTACCACGTGGAGGTTGCCCGGTCAAATGCTGATGCCGGCGGTCGTTAAATAAAAAAAAAACTTTATTATTTTTTCTTTTCCTTAAATTTAAACACTTTTATCAATAAAAATGCATTAAAAAATTGAAAAAAACCTTTTTATGCATTTTGTTAAAAACGTGAAAATCGTGTTCCTTTATTTCTTTCAAAAATTCGAACGAATGAAACAAAAAACTAGCTGGATGGATTGAAACGAAACTCTGTGGCGTTTTAGTGGGCATATTGAACTGTAAAAGGCACACTTAACATTACTAATTTTCTCGATGTTTCATGATCCCAATAGCCACCAAAAGCCCATTTATGCATCATTGTTCACATGAGTGTAAAGCATTTTTTTTTCTAAACAATGTCGCTGATTTTTATACTAAATTCATTCAATTGATTATTGATTTCAAAACCTTACTTCACTTTTTTGTGCATTCAGGGGTTGCTGAGATATTGATGATTAAAAGCAAAAGAATCCTTTTCCATTAGAAGGTCGATATCTCAACGACATGTGGTCGTATCGAATTAAAAAAAAACTTATTAAAGCTGAATGAACAATTTATCTAATCCATATCGTGGTTAAGTTAGAAAAAAAAATCCAAGTTGTTAGACCACAAAAATCAAACAACCATTTTTTTTTTCGATATTCATTAGGATTAAGTAATCCATTGCTTGATTTTTTTTATTATATGATATCAAACCTAGGAACATCTAGCTTCAAAATTCTGTTTTTAAGACTCCAATACGACCGTTTTGAACGTATATACAACCATTTGAAAAACGTAAAAAAAATTGCATTGTTTTTTTATCCTTTTTCCACTAGCGTATATATTTATTGTTAACAATTTGTAACGCAAGGGCGTGTACCTGTAAACTTTATTTAATAAGGTAATTTCGTTGAAATAGGTACCTAATTAGTTTTGCTCATCAGGGCCAGGGAGGCGCAAAATTACTTTCAAAACCCTCGCTACTAAAGTTTACAGCCGCGAGAACTCATTCGAAATGACTAGGTTGAAAACTACGCGTTTTACATATGAAATGATTTGAATTTTCCGTCACCCCAGTTTTTATAAAGGTTATAAGATAGTATGTATATATGTACATTTAGTATATATTCAAATTGTTGAACCAGTGTAGTTCGACCGGCCATACCTATTTCTATCGTAAAGCAATTCTTGCGTTTCGGCGGTAGGGTGTGGTTCCGTCTCACTTATATATGAGGCGACCATTTTAGCCCTCGAGTGTATCTGTGATCGACTTCAGATGGAACCCCTATATAAAGTTGCTGACAGACGTCCATGGGCGGCAGTCACCACTTGCCTGCTGGCTAGTTTGCTACTTAAATCTGATAAAAAAGTGTGAGTGAAAGAACAGTTTAATAATATATTTTTATTATAGAAGAATAATAAGTATGTGCGATTTATTAGTGCTATTTTCTCTATACTAATATATAAAGATGAGATGGTGTTTGTCTATTTTTTACTCAATCACGCAAGAACCACTGGTCCGATTTACATTAAATTTCACATGGATGTAGCTTATTTGCCTGAACAACTTATAGGCCTCTTGATTTAAAGATGGCTTTTATGTCCCATAGCGAAGCATGGGTACTTTAGCTAGTTTACCATAAAAATATATCATTGACGGCATCTTTGTTGATTCAAAGGAACCGAACATGTAACTAAGCTGCTCGTGTAAATCTGATGCTTGTAAAGTGTTAGTAAGAAGATAGTTAAGTATCTCATATATTATTCTTATAATTTAATGCCACTCTTTGTCACTGTCCTTCTAGAGTTCGTACACAAAACTTGAGGAATAGTTTTACTAAATTCACTGTTTCATTCCATTGAATTTATCAGGTATAATAAAATTATAGGTGTACATAACTGACATAGATGCCTGAGACTTATGGTTAAATTAAGAAATTAAGACGTAGTAGGTTCCTTTTTTATTCATAAATGAAAAAATACTGTCTGAGAAAAATAAATCAACGGTAAGTAATAGAAAAATAAAAGGAGAGTAACAAATTCTAAAAAATCGTGGGATTTGTTTAGAGTCGCGGAATTTATATTACCAATAAGATTTATGTATACATTACAAAAATAATGAATACTGTCTGAGAAAAATTGATCAACAGTAAAAGAAAAAAGGGAAATAGAAGAATTTATTAAAAAAAATCGGGAATGAGTATTCGTATTTCAAACGATGCAAACTTTCTTGTAAAGCGTTCGTGAAGCTAATAATAGAGAGGTATATTTTCAAATACATTGTAATTTGAAATTCCAATAATTTTGTCAGATACTTCTTTTTATTAATATCTCTCCCATAATAAAACAAAATTAGAGCATTAACTCGTAGAAATTATAGATAGTTACGAGTAATTGTCTTAAAGTTATACAACATTCCTTAAACGTAGATGAAACCGTGAGTCATAGTTTGTATAAAACTTTTCATATTAAGAAAACTATTAACAACATTTAAAGGCGTAATTCGATGCAATATGCAGTTTTAGATAGGTTGGTATATTTCATAAGGTTTTAGCTGAATTTTTTAGTAAGAATTTATAACAAGATCCATAAAGAACCCGTCTGAAGAATCTTTTACTTAAATTCTTACTTTAACTTTACGTTTAATTCGACTAGAAATGAAGTTAATTTACTGCAACAATAATTTTAAATTTCATTTTCACAATTACAACAAAATGGTAATTTATTATTGTACAGTATTTTACCCGATAATCATTCCAAGGCCAGGAAAGCGTATTGTCACAATAAATGGCATGCAAGCATTAAAGTTGTCATTCAAACCGCGTGTCTAAATGGGAACACAAAGAATCTAGTTGATCTGCAAGGTCAAGGTGAAGCATACTATGAAATTTTCTGGACATCACCTCCGTGAGTACGGTCAATTATATTCTTTATCAATATCAAGATCAACTTATAATTGTCCCTATAAAATGAATGACATTGCACTTTACTTACATTTACACTTACCGCTGAGAACATTAGTTAGAAAACATCATGATGAGAGATTATTTTTGTTACGAGGGGGAAACCTTTACAAGGCACCCGATGCCGTGGGAGCAAGGCCCAGGTATGTGATATTTTTACTGCACCAAAACCTCCCTCCTCCAAGCGCGATGCCCCTTTTCGGCTCTTTCTCGGTGAGCATTTACGCTCACTGTGCCTTTAGGTGTTTACGACGGCATGCGACTGCACATGCCTTCGTCCTTCCCGGGGCTTCGCTTGGCTGGACGGCTTGAGCTCTCTACTTTTACCACCTGCAACCCCTGAAGCCCGCTTTTAGTCGCCTCTTACGACAGGCAGAGGATACCGTAGCCCTATTCTGGTCCCGGAACTAAAGGGACAGTCATGATGAGACCTAGATGGTGTCATCATTTGATAATGAATTTGTTATATCAAAAATCAAAGGTACGAGCCAGATAATAAAATCCCCGAACCCAATTTATATAATTAATTCAGAAAATTTAGCAAATTCTGATAAATAGTAGGGAAAGAACGGTTGCGTAGGAACATGGGACTTCCCTAAGAAGATACTAATTGCACGTAATTATGAGTCAGCGGGTCAATATCATAAGGTTAATAATAATTTACTGGCTTATTTATGTCAATTTTATTTAGGCTTATAACATCAGCCCGACTGTTTCTGAAGTAGAGGAATGTTTTTCGAGTATGTATATATGTTTGTATGGATGTATCTATGTATGTCCATGTAATTAGATGTTGTATATAGGGGAAAAGGTGAGAAAGGGACGACATTTTTACTATTATGAAAACATGGGAATCAAACGAAAGCTGATAAATAGACCATTGCAAAAATATTTTATAATATACTTGTATGCTACTATTATTACGAAAACTCATTAAAAGTCTAACATTGAATATTATTTTTATAAAGATCGTTTTAAGCAGTCTGGTTTGTTGTTATTAAATTTTTAACAGTGTTATATTGTTTATTTATTTGTAATATTAAATAAAATGACGTAGGTTGTAAAATATTACTAATAATTCATGAGAAAACCTCTAAGCCTGACAGATCCTCGAAAGATTCTTGAATACGTGTAAAACCTACCAATTCGCGATCTTTTAAACTACAGCCTAAACTCAAAAACCCGTCTCACTCTGACTGAAGACCCATTCCCAGCAGAGAGACAGTAATAGATATATGACAGGTAACAAATAAGAACAATATACAATATGTGAGAGCACCAAACCTTATTTAACTTACATGCTGTATACTAAAAATATTATTTTACATTCATTTACGTACTTGAACCATCTTTAAAATATGATACATCTATATGCCGCAGAATACTCACGTTCTATATTCAGTTTAACACAATACCATGTATGAATGGCTATCTAACAACAGATACACTTGCACGTTAGCATAGATATAAAATAAAACAATCGGAACGAGTATTCCATAACAATTTGCTTGTGATGTATTTATGATATGACATCCGTTGAATTCCGTCCGTTTAAAAATGTTACCCTTGTGGGAAACGACATAGAAAGTTAAAGGATTTGACAGACGAAAAAGCATGATGTGTAGCCTATAATAAACTCGCCAATTTTTAAAGGTTGTAGAACCCCATGTGGAGGTACCATGTCTATTTCTGCGAGATAACAGAAAAGTTAAGCGTTCCTGCGTTCTAATGTTCAGGGTTTCGCAAGGAAAACTTAATAGAGGCGTTCCAGCTTAGTCCTCAGGGGGTCCCTTCGTCTACTAAAGGTCAACTGAATCTGTCTTCACTCGGTACCAGTTTTGTATTTTTGAAATCAATAAATATTAGCCTATTCCCGCATGTGACAGGATATTTTCGGCATGAATTTGATCCGAAAATGTCAATATAGCCAATATCGTTTTTGGGGCCAAATTCATGCCTTACTATGCCTATTCATTAAGAGCCTTTCTCAAATATGCCTTTATCTTGTCATGTTTAATTACTGAGCAATACATTGCTGCTTATAATCTTCCTTAAAGTTAGCTTGAAACAGTACAAGAACTAATTTATAGCAACAGTAAAGATGCACAAACAGCAATTGATTTAGGTTGAAGAACTTTGCAAGGCAAGACGTTGGAACTAAAATGAGGAGTTTTAACTTAGTTCTCAAATGCAGTAACTCAAAATTAATGGACCATAGGCAGAACTGCGTGGATTGTAGGTGTTCCAAAACGTTAGTCTAATAAATGTGTAGATAGTTCGTTTGCTTGTTTACTTCTTACCCATAACCTTTAAAAACATAAATAAACAAGTGTGATAAGATTACCACTGCATTGTATTTATAACACGTTATTTTTAAATAACATTCAAAATTTAAATCAATGCAGTTGCATTTTTGAAAAATAAAAAGTTATCCAAAATATTTTACTCACCTCCACCACAAATCATTTACTTTCAACTTAGATAAAAGTTCTGAAAAACACGTAAAAACTTTATCATGTCTACACTTAACACTTGGGCAATATTGTGCGGGTCTATTCGAATTTATTGGCCCGTAAAATTGTTAACTGCAATCACGAAGTTATCGAAACTAATAATAGATAGAATCTAAATTTGCGACAGACTATTATGAAGTGCATTTACGGAATGGCGTTTACATAAATGGTCCAAGTAATAGCCCAGTTTGTACGGGCCCATTATTTTGTAAACAGTTTACGTGCACGCTGCCGAGTGTTTATCATTTACGCGCGCAACGCAAGTGTTAGGAGTGATGTAGCGTTGTGTGCGAGAGTCGAACTGAGACTGCCGCGGTCTTGCAAAGTTTACAAAGTGGTTAACGAATAAGTTTAATGTTAACGCTATGTTTAACTGGTGTACTGGTTATTTCTTGGAATCTTCGTAACAATACATCTGTTATGTTTGGGTAATGAGTCAAACAGATAAGCCGGTGCTTTTCCCGCGCTTTGCACTAAACGAAACCGCAGTCTCTCGTCTGTTCTATAATCAACTCAATATGGATTTGTCAATACTTAAAATTTCTATAAATCCTGCATTATCGACCAAATATTTTTTTTATTTGGAAGAAAAAAATTTTTTTAAATGTTAGCAAGAACATAATAATTTCTTTGAATATTTTTATAGCATTTTACTAGCACTTATTTTATTTGGTTAAAATCTTATATGTACACTGATATTTCATATTTACGAAAATAGTTATGTCTATATTTTTCACGATTTATAGTCTCAAATAGGTATATATTTTTTAAATTGTCTTAATTTTACTGCGAAATAAAAAATAACGCACAAGTTTATGACTCCGATCTCTCGCAACAGGCAAGAACTCCAGGAATCCAAGATCCATGCACAGGACATAGCAGTATTATGTCATGTTTGCAAGTGTTTAATTGTGAGTATTCATTCAAATTTCACTGTTGTTGGTATGTTGTTATTATCTTGTTCTCGTATTCTGAGTAGCAATACAATTTTAAACATTTTTCTACTGTTTTAATTTACTTAAAAATTACCTACCATATTTTTTGTATTTGCTTATGGCGCGTAAATTGTCCAATTCCAATTTAATTGAAGAAGGCTACATACCGTTTGTAAGTGAAGGTCTAACATACCAGGTAAATTATTATTAATCCATCCCAAAGACCTGTGTAGTTTTAGTGTAGGATCTGTAGTGCCCTTAATTAGTAAAGAACCTGCGAACGAGATGGGTTTCATTCGCATTACGTGATCAAATTAGGCCACTTTACTTCATTTCAAATTAACCTTCGACTCAGTATTTTCCTGTTTGTACCTATTATTTACTTAAAGTTTAATTTTATATCTCTATAATACCTTTAGAGCAGTGATAGCCTAATGGTTGAAAGTTGGCCTCTCAATGGAGGGTCTGAGGTTCAAATCCCAGGCCACTGTTTTTTTTTAATTGAGTGCGTATAAGAAATTAATTATCACTGTTTTACGGTGAAGGAAAACATCGTGAGGAAACCTGCACCTCTGGGAGCTCTCAAAAAAAATGTTTTCAAAGGTCTGTGAAGTCTAACAATTCGCACTTGGCCAGCGCGGTGAACTATGGCCTAAAACCCTTCATTCTGAGAGAAGACGTGCCCAGCAGTGAGAGAGTAATGAGTTGTCGATGATAATACCTTTATTATTTTTCATTATATCTGAAAGATCTTTGTGACTCGAATGCATTGTTGCATTTTTATTTTGTTCGCGAGAGGGAAATCTTCAAAAGGTACCTGACGCTGTGGAAGGGACGCCGGATTATGTGGGATTTTTACCACACTAAAACCTCACTGGTGATCTTCCTCAGCACAACGAAGAGGACTCCGGGATCTCCAAAGGAATGCTACTGGAGTCCTCTAAGCGCGTTGCACCATCGCGCTCCACCCAGGTGAGCCTCTGAGCACACCGCACCGTTTGGTCTTTAAGACGCTATGTGACCACATATATCGCCGTTCTTCTCGGGGTCACCTGGACGGTTCAAACTCCCACTTCTAAGTCGCTTCTTACGACAGGCAGCGGCTGATATTCTTACCTCAAAACCACAATAATGCATGAGAATGCATGTACCTACATAGTTTTTATGTTCCTATTAGTAGACATTTTTGCAGCACTACGCGTAACATTACTACAATTAGTTAGATAAAAATATGAGACGTTCCAAGAGGCCTCGAAACATACGCTTTAAGCGTCAATCACTCTACGCTTCGCGTTGAACTTTAAAACAGATCTGTAGTGACTAATAAAATGGAATAAAATACTCTTTATTGAACACTGTAAATATAAATAAACATAACAATGGAATACAACATAATATTACAACAGCACAAAATTTTGTTGCAAAGTGTAGCAATCTCTGCCAAAATTCAGTCAATGCTTGCAGCGCCAACCGGATGTGTCGGAGCCGAGCGATAACGCACCTAATCGAATGCATGATATGAGTCCTGGTTAACCTGCGGTCAGATGCTTCAAACAATAAGTTACATTTAAATTCAATACAAGGTAAAATGCTGCCTTACGACAACTTTAAATGAGTTTTAAGAATCTTAGTAGTTGTAGAAAGAAACACTTAATCAAGGCTTTGCAACATGACCCTTAAAAGTAACAGAGCATTTTTTAACACCTTTACCTTATATAATCATACCATGCCATATCATGACATGTCATAACATGACGTGTCATAATCATGTAATGTCATACTTTTCGTACTAATATTATAAAGGTAATACTAATATTTAAAAGTTGTGATATTGCATTTATGTTTGTTACTCTTTCGCGTAATAACTACTAAATATGTTTCCGATTTGGCTGAAAATTAGCACACATATATTTTATGATCTGGTTTATCACATAGGATACTCTATCTAGGAAATTGAACAAAGCGGAAGAAACCACGAGTAAAATCTAGTCAATTATATTTTTAGAATAACATAATATTTAATGACCTTTTATAGGCACACTGTAAGTATGAGTAAGTAGGTAAGCAAAAATAAGATTTATAATTCCTAAAGCAGACGAAAAATCAATAGTTCTGTCGGTTCCCTCATTGATTTGTTCAATGGACCTACCGAGAGTTGGGACCGGACCTTAACCGTGAGCCTCTTTTCGAAAGAGTTTTCGACAACCTTAAGCGCGAGCTCCTTAAGAGTTTTCGACAAACAGACCGAATACGGCATACTTCACATCTTTACCTTTTCTAATACTTACTGAACAACCTCTTCGCTAAAGGAAAAGTTTATCTGAGTGTCTATTTAAATTCGTATTTAAATGAATGCAGATATTATACTACAAATTAAAGTCACCAAAATCTACAATACAACGACAAATACAAATACATTATTGAGGCTATACAAATATCAAGGCATAGAAATGAAAGGGTATAATATAAATATAGAAGAAACAGGCATGCGGCCCATCTGATGGTATAAGGGACCCTTCGCATATTGGCATCTGTATTCAACCCAAGTTTTTTTTTTATACATATGAAGTAGCAAACGAGCAAGCAGCAGATGGTAAATGGTTACTGCCACCCATAGATATATAAAGAAATATAGTAAATTACTGCTGTTATTCGCTGCAAATGGCGGTTCTGCCTCCAGAGTCGAAACAGAGATGGTCCTACCATAAAATAATATAATATCAAGAAATATAATAAATAATTACAGACGTAATTAAAACTAAATCTCATCTCAAGGGACAACAACGTGGACGCAACTTTAAGTCGTAAAATTTTACGAGTACGCATTCGAAATTACTTGTAGTTGCTTCATAGGAGTTAGTGTCTTCTATTGTATATGTTCATTACTTACGTGACTGTACATAAGTAATAAAGTATTTATCAGAAGTGTGCTTATGCTGTAAACGAGTTTTAAGACAAATAAAATTGTTATAATATTAAAACAAAAAACCAACTGCTTAAGAACTATTGATTCCTTAAGTTTCACTTTATTGTTTAAAAAAAAAACAGTTAGTTTTTTGTAGTAACGCTTTTTATGAGTTTTGTTAAAATAGTTAATAGTAAGTATTATAACATAAATATTTTTACAATGTTGTATTTATTGAATTTATTT
>DWNE01003286.1:0-16966 GCA_018249875.1 Cecropterus toxeus | reverse complement strand
TGTAATGTTCATAGCTTATTTTTTTTTTTAATAAATATGAAGTATTAAACGAGAAAGCAGCCCACCTGATGGTAAGTGGTTACTGCCGCCCATGGACATTTGCAAGCAACTTCATATTGAACAGGGGTTCTGTATGAAGTCTATCACAGATGCGTTGCTACTTTCGAGGACTGAGATGATGGCGAAGAGGACAATGCAATTAATGCTATACTCGTAATGTATTTCAAGCTGAATCAACACTTCTTAATGAGTGAATGAATCATCTACAATTGACAATGGAAGGTAAATCTATAGCATTACTAACGAGGGTATTAGACTTATTAAGTACTTCAGGAATGACATTCAGAAGTGTTATGGCGTCTATTATGGTCAGGTTAATGGTTGTAACGATGTGATTATCATTCCATAGCCGTTGACCTTTATTGTTTGTTTAAACATTTAAGATTATAATTAGCAATCATTCGAATCTATTAAGTGAGCCACTGGTTGACTACTTATAGTTCTATACTAGTTTTTAAGCTACACTGTTTCTAAAAATAATTATATATCAAAATTTCAGGAGTTTTTAATATATCCTATTATTAAGTGGACACCTATATTTTATTTTAGCTACATAAATGGATTAATAATATGTACATACTTATCAATAACAGTATTCCAAATTGTATGAGAAAAAACAAGTTTTAAGAATTTTTACTATTTTTTTTTTAACTTTAGCTTTAGATAAATAGTAGGATGTACTTACTCTATAATATCACACCAAATATCAAAATTTTGCATCGCATGATGGGTGAAGTCCAGTCAACGTACCTGGAAAAGAAATAAAACAATTCAATTTTTGGTATCACGTATATTAGTATGCTATGCATATAGATAATAGAATCTTCACACATTTTTTTTTATGAAACGCTTTTTATTAAATTACAAGCGTAAACCAAAATTTTCCGTATTCACAAAAAAATCTGTGTATATGGAAGTGAAGTGAAAAGTTGGACACAAGCTCGCAGTTCACCTGATGGTGAGCAATTTTTGCCGACTATGGGCACCAACATAATGTCAATTTTAACCAAAATTCGTTCGCGGATGCGTTGCCACTCCTAAAAAGTCAGATGATCGCCTCGTGCGTAAACTAAACCCTACAACCCCCTACTACCCAGTAGAAAAATATTACATTAAGCAACTTTTACAAATATATTTACAAAAATCATGTGCTAAAAATAAACAAAAACAGTTGATTGATCTTGATACTGAATCATTGAAAAGGTTCACAAAATTTAAAACCGTTGACGTACCAAAGTCCTATCACTCCAAAAGATCAAAGTGCGCAAATTAGATCAAAGTTAGACTATCAAAGTTAATCCTGTTAATCCTCTGAGCTTAAACGTTTTCCAAACTTACCGAAAAGTGCTTTTGAAATAAAAATATACTTGACGGTAAAAAGAATAAAGAAAATGATAGCAAAGATTTTTTTTTAAATGACGTCACAGAAAGGCTTGTTACAGTAACGAAAGATAATTAAGGTGCAGCCATAGTAAAGAAGTTCATCCGCTAATAAAGCTCTTAGGAATTTTATCTCTGTCTCTCGTTCGTAATTAGAATTAGTGCGGAAAAAGTATTATGAAACGAATTTTGCAATTTTTTATACTAGTAACATCGTTAAAACATAAAAAAATTCGACTGCTTAAAACGCAATGTTTGTTAATGATATATTAGTATATTTACTTCACCGCTTAAATAAACATTTTCGTCAAAAAATTGTGAAGTAAAAATATTTTAATTTAGGTATATATTTTTGATTGGTCTATTTACTAGCTTTAATTTGATACTCGTATTGTTGTAATAGTAAGAAAATCGTTCCCTCCCCCTCCCTTTTTCCTCTATGTCAATCCGCAAACTAAGACGATTCTAACGATATGTTAAGCCGTTTGGGCTGTAGCGCGTGCCAAAGAAATAGACATACATACAAACAAACATACACACATACATACATACGCTCAAAAAACATCAGCCTCCTTCTGACGCAGTCGGGTAGCAAGTATTAAGACTTGATCTAAAGTAATAAAAGATAATAATTCAATCTTATCAAAATTGGAAATACGCTTTTGGGTATGAAAGAAAGTTATATAAACATATTGCACAATAAAATAGAACTGATGATAAACTAAGTAACACAAACGGCAATACAAAATAAAGAATTCAATTTAGAATCAATGTTGTTTAAATTGTCAAGACAAAATATCTCCATGTCCCGAATACGATGACGTTCTTTCTTTATCTAAAGCCAATGAAAAGAATATTGCAAAATAGTATGTAGTCTCTGGAATTGTGTACAGACCCTTACTGAAGCAAAGCGACGACTTGCCCCTGGGGTATCTTTTGTGTTTCACTCACTTGTCGGAACCAACATTGCTTATTCAAAACAGAAAAAGTTGGGATTTTACGTCACGCTAGCTTCTGCCTGCAGCTTCGTCTGTTGTAAGTTGTTTGTGATACTCAAAAATACAGGAAACGTGTGTTCACTAATTTTAACTTAAATATGTTCATATGATTAAGATTTTTACAATTAAAGTCATGAATCTAAGGTCCAACAAAAGAGAATAAAAAAGACTTGGTTGCAGTTTTTTTGATGTCTATATAAGCACCAGTCTCTCCTTAGAACTGGGAGAGGCTTGCGGTATACTCTACAATGCAACTCCTATTTATTGGAGAAAAATTGGATAAGAATAATTTAGTATGTTTTACACTACCATAGCCCCTTTCTTCTTTTAGTATTTTTTTCTAATTCTTGTTACACGAACAAAGACGATCAACAGATTCTTCGTTATAATTCGGAATCTTTCGTTCTTATCATTCTTTTATGATTAAATCTAAAATAAATAAGAGTTCTGAAACTTTTAATGTGTGCATATTCTTTGGCAATTTTTTATCTGCGAATTTCATGCCATTGACACGTACTTTTCTCAAAGTATGAATTTGTAATATTTCATACGTTAATATTAAATAATCCACGAGTTATACTCATTCCTGTAAATTCACACGTACCATTGATCGACAACTAACAACTTTCTGATGTTTTGTACTTGCGGTTAGGTACAGTTGTGGTTCGTCTGAATAGACGTTAAGAGTTGCTTCTTTATTTTGGTCGTGAGAAATGTCGCCGAGATTAAATTTTTTATCGTTAAAAAGGCGTCCACATTTCTGAGGATCATGTTTTAGTATTGTGAAATGTTTTGTATTATTCTCTTCGCTTATATTATTTGAAATTGCATACAATGCATGTTAATGTTGCTTTTTGCGTATTTTTAACTCATTTACAAAAAGGAGGAGGTTCTCAATTCGTCTGTATTTTTTTTTTAAGTATCAGGTTGCTTAAAATTTTACCTTAAGAAATATGACTCCGAAAATTTATCTACCAGTCTTTTGTTAAAGTTTAGACATAGGCGTTCCCTGAATGGCACCACTGTAACCGATCCTGTGCCATCTAAATCCATCGATTTTCCTGCCTTTTTCAGGTCACAAGTTTATGAATGAATTGATATAAAAAACTTCTAATTCATTTAAACGTTTTTCGTCCAACCAAGTATTACTTTAATCTGTATAGTTATTATGAATGATGTTAGTTAATTTATATATTTTTTTTATTGTGAATATAATTTATTAAAAATTTGCATGATTTTGATTGTAACTCCATTTAGTTTTCATTTCACAGAAATTATTGAAAGCTGCTATCGTAAATGCAAAATATCAAATATTATAAGCGTGTGCAATCACAGCCGCGACAAAATTATGCATATTATTTAAATTGGCTGATGTCGTGTTTGTCCCCTATTACCGAGCTCAATACACGAAATTGCTTCTGAGAAACATTTGTTGACCCCGAGTATACAAGCAATTTTATACAAGAGCAAATGTTTACCGACTGACTTGACATGGATATATTAAAGTCGACTATTTCAATTTTAACTATTTGGCATATTGACATGGAACACACATCAACATGAGGTTTCTAAGACAATATGTGTATTGGAAACTAATTATCACAGCTTTATGATAAAGGTGAACATTTTAAGGAAATCTACACATCGTAGAGTTCTTTAAAAAAAATCTCAAATGTGTGTAAAGTCTACAAAATCTAACTTAGCTAGCGCAGCTAACTACGGTTTACCACAGTTCTGAGGGTAACTCCGTGCCCAGCAGAGGAACAGAAACGGTTTTTATACACACATTGTTTGTTTAATAGAGATGAGATTGGTGCGAGTTCATTAGGGCAACACTGTACATATTTATTATCTGTCATTACTTTATTTAACTGTATATTTTATTATCTGTCACAGTCAGTCGCTTATTAAATTCCAAAAAAGGACGCTCGCAGTTTCATTGTGTTAAATAGTAAAGAATAGAAAACTCCAAAAAGTATACTAACTTATAAATGCATAAAAAGTGAATCGATTTAACTCTATAACAAATACCAGAGATTATTTTTAGATAATTACACATATTAAAATAACTAAGAAATTCAATCATAAACTATGACTGTTTATATTAGTGGTATTAACTTAAGAACATTAAAATAAAACCGAAACTTATTAACAATTTAAGTTCGTCAGTTTTTGTACATACACACTTTTTGTAAACATGTGCACACAAATGTGCTCAAAACATTGTTATGTTTAAGTACTCCATGAACATAGGTATATACAAAATATTCGCGAGTGCAAATTCACGCCGAGACTGAAGTTTCTATCGAGCCGTTTCCAAACTAATTGAGTTGTTCCCATAGAGGAACACGTAAATTAGATTGTATTTAAGAGCTTTAGCCAATAGAACATAAATAGAACTTTTCGATAGACATAATCTGTTAACTAAATTGAATTTGTTGTGCCAAGCACTTAGTCGTGTACGCGTGAAAGAACCTTCTGTGGGTATTCGACTAGCTAACACTATCAAACTCAATTTTACCGCAAACTAACGTGTTTCAGATAAGTTTTAATATGAAGGATGTGTAGAAAGACAGTTTGAATTTGCTTTAACCAGTCAGTCTTTTATTAGATTTGTTGCACCCTATCACGTACGTGTTAGACTTCAGACTTCTGTAAATTCTCCTTCTGATATAGTTTTTGGTTTAAATGGAATCGCGTCTTCGCATATATTTTATGATATAGAAGTTGCAATTCAACATACAGTCCACCTGATGGTAAATGGCTATGCCACCTATGACCATTTCCAATCAGCCCAAAATAAGATTAGTCTTACTTAAGTTAGCCACGTAAATAATACTTTTACTTGACTATTTTGATAAGAACTAAAAAAAACGTTAAATTAAATATACATCATTATGAATAAAAAAAAATCGTTTTAAGCAGTCGAGTTGCTTGTTTTAATGTTTTTAACGATATTACTAGTTATAATAACATTTGGATTCGTCGAGAAAAATATATTTTAGGTATATTGCATATAGATAAGATTGGATTACCCATTTTAACTGGATAGGACACATCCCTAAGCTCTGCATGTTATTGGAAGGGAGACAAACTTAATCAGGACGGAAGCAAGTTGTCAGACGTGCGCCATTACGAACGAATAGCTCTTATTTGGGTGGAGGTAAATAAAGATATCCCGAAAGTTAGTTTATGAGATATAGGGGTAATATATCGAAACTCGGGTTTTATTTGGGCGGTTCAGTTATTTATGGAAAAGCAATTTTGTCGGTGGCGAGCAGCTGAACTGGAAATATACAGGATACTGTAAAACAGAATATAGCGTTGCACGATACATTGCCTTTTCTAACGGGTACTCACGATACGCGGTTTTGAATCTTTTGCTGACGATATTAAGATCCAATTGCATGAATCGTGGTCACTGCGAAACTGAAATAAAGGCCGTAAGTACCCATTGCACATTAAAATGTGTACATCAATATCTACCATGCAGCAGTTCTTTCGCGGTTTCGTGGTTGCCAGCTCATATATGAGGCGACCATCTTAGTCCTCGATAATAACAACTCATCTTTGATCTCAGACAAAATCGCTGTTCTAAATGAAGTCACTTGCCGATGTCCATGGGCGGTAGTAAAGGCAGGCGGTGAACTGCATGCTCGGTTGTTACTTCTAAATTATAAAAACAAAGCCTAACGTTTGGATGCATCACGTTTAATAGATATTCAAAAAATAAGTTATACATTTAGAGAACAAGATAAGTATAAATGGCTAGACAATATATACCATGTATTAGGAAACATATAACTACACGTTTTAAAGTACCATCCCAGCGTTTTCACAAAAATTTTGAATGGACTTTGCTTAGAAGTAAAATTTTATAAAGGTAAGTAACTAATATGGGTGTCTAAGTTATCAACACCCTCGAATTCAAAAACATAAGATCCGTTTTAACAGTCTTAAATTTATAACATAACAAAAACAATTAAATTCGTGTAGTCATAAACTAAACATAAACTGTGGTAGCAAATATGATCTTATGTGTACTAATTCGAAGTTCTAGCATATTTATAAATGAAACCACGAAAATTTTGTTTTGTCTTCGATTTTTACCAATATATACCTAATTATAACAGATTTTTTCCTAAAACTTTATTATTAAGATACTTTATTTTTAAACGTTTTTTAGTCTTCCAATAGCCTAAAATAAATTTATATTACGTTTTCTATTTTAAATATTCGCAACTTTTATACTTATTAAAAATATAATGGCAAAAACACATCACATAGAAGTAGAGGATAACAACGAACCCGGTTATATTCAGTACTTGTTGAAAAAATACTGATTTTGGTACACAAAATTAAATAATTAAAAAAAAATCATCGCGCATAAAAGTAAGTATTAGTTTGGCCTAAAACAACTATTATTGCAACGGTTGTGACAAAGTTTACGAGTACGGAACGATCAGTTCTGCTTTTCAAAATTCACATAGCAGTAGTTTCAAAATTGCTCAATTTAGAACTAAATTTCGATGAGAAATGTCCAGAATTGCTGAGTAATCTCGCTCCTCTGTGGCTATGTCAGCATGTCAACTGAACCGCTTAATAATGGGTCAATTATCCACTGGGGAATCAAGGAGCTTATAGTACGATTAGGACAGTATTTGTGATTCCTGTGTACATACAATTAGATACAAGGATTGACGGTATTGTTGATGTTTAAAAAAAATATAGCAATTTAACTTAATCCAAATAAAGCTTTTCAGCCTTTTAAGGGTATTATCACTGACAGCACGACACTGACAGTTATTTTAATTATTGATCAACGCGAACGTCACCACAGGACAGAATTTTGACTTAACTTTTTCAATTGAAAATAATTATTCATTTCATTTACTTATATAGGATGGTGTAGGTATATGTCAACTATTATTCGCACACAAGGAAGCTTACGTGTGTATACAACATATACAAAAATGTCGGTATCACACCGGCTATGCGATTGCAGACGATTTGCCGATTGCAGGCGACGACGTGCCGATTTTAGGCGACGACTTGCCGATAGCCGACGAATATTTACCGATTGCAGGCGACGACTTGCCGATTGTAGACGACGAAAGTCAGCGTGAACAACGGCATATCGCTATCTTGCCGGGACTGTGACAACGCGCGTTTTAATTACATAGACTTAAGCGTCAACTGTCGTCGTTGTCGGTTTCGCGCCGTGTCATGTCGTCTCAGTGAAAAAACACCCATTTTTGTAAATTATTGCTAGAAAAACTTTAAGATTGATTCTTAAAACAAATAAGATAATTATAATGTTTATAAATAAATAACCATAAAAAACAACGAAGAGAATTCGAAAATTTTATTTTAGACGGCAAATAAGCAACTTGAAAGCTAAATTACGGAAACTAGCCTTTTTATATCACCTTAAAACTTCTAGAGAAGCGGTTATCTTAATAGCCAATTACAGTTCCCCCGCTGTGCAGACTACGACGAGACAATGATAGATAATTGGTTCAGACGAGTTGAATTAGATTGTAGCGTAGACCCTTACTGAGCATCAGAAATAAGATATAAAATTCATTAATCAAAATATCTTTCGAGACTTTTGTTCCCTTCAAGTGTCTTGAACAAGTCTGAATTGTGAATTTGAATCGAAAACAATTTTACGTTTGTATTGTGAAGTAAGTTCAGTTTGATTTTGCTGTAAATAATAGGATTAAAATATTCCATTTTCATTGCAGTGAAAAGCTTGAAGATATTTAAAAAAAAATTGTGAAGTAACTACTACATTTCGAAGTTTGTACGTTGTGATAACTAGTTTTACATGAGACTATATTAGATGCTGATTCAGTTCCTAGATTCAAGATCAAGACTTCAAATCAAATAAATTGCTTTCCTACCGTGTCATCTTTATATAAGGCATTTCATTTGTAAACCACCAATGGGCAATGCATTGTTGTCGTAGAAGATAAACTGCGATGAGTTGTACCAACTTCAACCGTCCGTAAACCTGAATTGCACAGTTACTTCATAAATTCGTAATATGAAGTTTTACGACGAGGAAATAACGAATAACTTACAAACGAATCCGAAATTTCTCCTGATCTAAATGTCCGGTATCATGCATCTTGTATACTAATGATGTCAAAATTACATCTTCTTAAAAACGAGTGCTTGCCTGCTTTACTTTAGATCTATTACATAAGTATATCCATAGGTGTCTTAACAGTTCTCTTGAGGTATTTATATTTTGCCCAAAACTGTAAAATAGATAGATTCAAGAGATGCCTTCTTATGGCCATTGTTCATATAAAATTCGTTATTGTTTTGAGCTGCTTCTTAATTAAAAATAACCTTAACACAAATTTGTATACAACTAGCTGACCCGGCAAAGGTTCATGAGAATCGGTCAAGCCGTTTCGGAGGAGTACAAGAACGAACATTGTGACACAGAATTTTATATATAAGATATATAAATAGTATAGGAAGATTTCCTTCTCACAAGAATGACATTCACCTGCCTTTCAGTATATACTGTGATAAAAAAATAGATTCGTTAAAATCTGCAGGAAACACTCAAAAAACGTAGGGCATGCACCCTCTAAGTATATTCCAAAATAACACTATAATCACTAAATTACATTCACTTTGTATTGACTGAAGATAATAATCATTATCTCCAATTAATACAATCATTGATATAAATAAACAAGACTGCTCCTAAACATTGCTTCAGTAATGTTTCCAGCTCATGAGTTAGTACCAAATCTAAAGATTCAGTATACTATTTAGATGTAACAGATTAGTTACATGAGCCAATTCACAACTAATCTGACAAGGATGCTTGTAATGGAGGTCTAATTTAGGACGGGTAATCCAAATTCCCTGACTACTTAACTGTAATTGTAAATCAAACTACAATATCGACGTACATTACCTGAAATGTTCACATTTATTGGGCTCGTTTAACAAAACAACAGTAATGAAAATGAAAGCGTTAAATGTAGCCGTTTCAGAGCATCGTAAACAAAATTAAACAGACTTGGATACTCTCGATTAGATAACTGAAATGTTCAATTAAAAACATATCAGCCAATTGGACCGCGACCAATTCTGTGCTGGTGTACGGTGGTCCACGATAGTAGAACCTCATTATAATGAAAATAATGGACGCGTTGGAACTTGTGTTGTAGACTGTAGGGAGCTGTGGAACAAAGCGTTCATTCTCTATGCGAACATTGTGTTCAGCCATAATGCGATTCCCGTTCAATACGAAGCAAATCATTGATTGGATATTATGTGTGCTGCTATGGAATACAAGGCACCTAATAATAGAAATGGAAGTAATCTTTGAATTAGATCATATTGTAGGATACCCAAGGACTATATAAATACAAGATATCAGGAAAATGTCGTTTCATTACGTTCATAACTCCTTCGTCACGACTGCACGGAGTAATCAACATTTTGTTGTTCGCAGACTGAATTAGAAAACGAGGATGCAGTCTACCTGATGATAAGTGGTGACTGCCGCCTATGGATATCTGTAAGCGGCTTCATACAGAACTGGGATCCTATCTGAAGTCGATCACAGATGCGCTGCTACTCCCCAGAACTAAGAAGGTTGCCTCATTTATTAATGAGGCGGCAGCGACACTGTCCAGCGAAATGTGAGAACTGGTTCACGCTAAAATGAGACCATCTCGGTCCTCGGAAGTAGCGACGCATCAGTGATCGACTTCAAATAGAACCATTGTTCTATATGAAGTTGTTTACAGATGTCCATGGGCGGCAGTAACCACTTACCAACAGGTGGAAGGCATGCTCGTTTTCTACTTTAATCGGATAATGTGACAAAGCATCAAAGAAGTCAGTTTTTAAAATAATTAAAGTGCTAACACACATTATATGTGTGAGACGTAAACCCGGAAACTGAAAAACAGTTTGATGTGCCGTCACACGAACTAAACATGACGCCAGTATAATTGATTGCTCAAATTATTATTATACGTATTTAACGAATGACATCACATTTGATGCAACGGGATGAATGCACAATGATCGTTCTATGAACGAGGCCACCGAGTTGTATGATACAATGGATATGGTATTCATATTTAAGAAACAAAAATTTAAGTAACGATACTGTATATCGTCATTCTGTTAATTTATTATTTTTATACTGTAGTGTAACTTCTTTAGAATCGTGATGATTTGTAGCTCAATAAAACGAAAATGCGTTACAATATGTTGTCGGCGCTATAACTAGCTGGCGCTGTACCTTTCTGAATCAAGGTAATAATTTCACTTCGTAGCATATTTAGTATACGTGAAATAAGATCTCCGAATGAGTTACAGTGATAACTTAATCGATTTCAGTACACTTCTACCGTGTTAAATAGCTAACTCACTCTTTTTGTTGTGAAACATCTATAGACGCAGGTAAAACTGATTGTTGGCGTGGTAATGCTTGCATTTAATTATTTTTGCGCCATCTGTTACACATTCTCGGAACTATTAATTATCGAACAAAACTAAGCGGGCTGCGATGTTAGTTCGACTTAGTGCGGGGTACTGTTCGTATATGGCGTTATTTTCATTATACTATGTGTTTGGTTCCTGTCGCAATCTTGTCTTTTACGAATATTACTTGCACGATGTTCTACATCTGCCAGACGCGGAACTGATGATAACAACTAAGTTGGAATTACTAGTGTCTCTCTTACTACACTTTTTAAACTAGAACAGCGCATTCACCTCTATGCACGCGTGCGAAAATTAATTCACAACATTCTCTTTTCGACCCGCGTGCTTGTAGAACGCATGACAGGAAAATTATGTATGAAACGATAGAATTTACGCATATTGACTAAATCCGTACGCGACCATAAAACTACGTGACAGGAAAATAGCTAGTAGGATCCGTTTTACGATGTTTTAAATAACAATGACATACGATTGACCGTAAAGTGAAAAATCGCAACAACCATCCGGTTATTACCTGATTGATAACTCAAAGCAGGCAATTACCGATACAAAAGCTTATTACAATCGATGCATCGGGACGCAATAATCGGAATATAGGTCGCAGTGAGCACAGATTGCGGAACCAAATTAATTACATTGGATGCGCTGCAATTTCTACTAATGGAGAGGATATTGGTGAATACTTGGGCGTGTTTGGCAAACATTTGTTGTGTTGTATAAATAACTGTGGTTAAGTAGGCGTAATTTGATATCGCTTTTTTATGTTTAAAAGGGCACTTAGTCATATTTTTTTATATAAAAGAGCACATTTAAATTCAACTAGAAATACGTTGCTACTCTCAAGTAGTTTAAATGTTATGTAAAAGCTTTATAAACTTCTGGCCCAGCAATCAAAGTTCATCATGTTATAACATATTTCCCCCTTTAATGTTATCAAACTTTTTAATACAGTTTTTATGCTTATCTTTTTTATGATCACGATCCCAAAATGTTTTAAAATAGAACATGTTATTAAATCTGTATTTAAGTAACAAATGTCGTGCTAATAAAGTACCTATTTTGAAAATTTCGTTTAATTTTAATGTTCGCACTGTTATTCATGCTTCAACGAATGTAACGATACTTGATTGTAGGCCTGCGCCAAATAAATAAACATGATTTACATACAAACTAAAAACGTAGAACATAAAACACTAAAAAAAATATTATAATAATTATAACAATTTAGCAAGTTATCACATACGTGTCTCTCGTCAACCCATTATTGACCCACTGCTGGGCACGGGTCTTCTCTCAAAGTGTTCAAAGAGTTTCAGGCCATAGTCCACCGCGCTGGCCAAGTGCGAATTGGTAGTCTTCACACACCTTTGAAAACTCTTTTTTTATGAGAACTCTCAGATGTGCAGGTTTCCTCACGGTGACTCTAATACGCACATAATTTCAGAAAAACCAGTGGTGCATCCCTGGGATTCGAACCCCGGATCCTCGATTGAGAAGCCGACTTTCAACCATTAGGCTATCACTGCTCTACACATACGTGTATATACGCGAAACAATTCTTGCTAAAACAAGGATTGGACGCCGAGTAACCCATATAAGGTATCTAAGCTAAGCCCTCGGGAATATCAACGTATTGTTCCCTGTTCGTCAGAACGTTGCTTACGGATGTCCGTGAACAGCAGTGACCTTACCATCAGGTGGACTGCATGCTCAATTGGTATTTCATTGTTATAAATAAATCTTGTGTAAACTGTAAGGAAATCCTTGAACAAAATTGCATGTTGCACAAGGGCTCCTTAATATACACACTCCGAAGTTTTTTTACTCCATGTACACTGCCACGCAGATTGCCAATTACAAATCTTCCGTTGATCGCGCAATCTTTTCATTTCATTCACTGGTTGGGTTTCCGTCGGACATGAACGGTTATTGTGATTTATGTATACTAGCTATAGGAACGGGTTTACTCGACTAGATTTGCACTAAGATCACTGTTACTAATACTAAAATGAATACTGCGACAAAAACGTTAATTATTTGTAAGGTGGTAAACCCACTATGACACGACCGGAGTACTACCGCTACATCAAGTCCTCGCATTTCACTGGAATTGTCTTATTGCCAGTTTATTTACATATAAGGCAAAAATCTTAGTCTTTAGGTATGGCAAAGCATATAATCGACTTATCCAGTAACCACTTATCATCGAGTGGGCTGCATTCTCCTTTAATCATTTGCATTTACTTCCAATTTTGTAAATATCTATCTGATAGATTCTTACATTCTACATTCACTACTCATAATTGTAAGATCGTTGTAAAATTTGCTTCACCCTCACAATATTTCTGGGCAGGGAATCAGACATACTAATTGAACATAACAAAGCTTGATTCCACTTCCTAAGTTTAAATGCAGTAGGTAATGAGAAAACCAAGTACAACTGTGCAGTTTTAATTAAAATCAGTAATAACATCAACACGACCTTGAATCTTAACGAACATTAAATAGTTCTTACAATTATACCTCTTAATTAGGTAACTAAACTCGCTAATGAACTCGAGATCTTAGATTATAAAGGTTTATGTAAGAGCATCTTATCGTTTAAATAGGCAGCAGAGTTAATAGAAGTCTTGAAAAGTGATAAAATTGTGATTATACAAGCCAGTCTTTATTTCACTTTAGATCGAATCGGTCAAGAAAATGAGAAAGCTTATTTTACTGTTCACTTCATGCTCGTATTGTAAGTTTTACTTAGCTTTATCTACATTAACAGAAATATGCTAGACCACAATTTCTCTAATGAGTCGATATCGCGCCCTTTTGGAAACGACATCCGAATCCGCAAAGTATTTAAATTGGTTAGTATTTTGTATCAATAAGAAAAACGAATGTCAAAATGTTTCTAGTAATTTTGCTATTGCGTTCTTAGGTATCAGTTTATTTTGGAAGAAGGGTGTCTTGGCCAAAATATTTTGGTAGACATCCATGTATACTAATTCAATTATGAAACTGATGAGATTGTTTGTTTCAATGCACTAATTTTCTGATTTCTGATTCAGATTTATGAAAATATATTTTTAATTATTTAAAAGTTTTGACTGATATAATTTTAACGAGACGGTCATACAATTGCAGAGCATTTCTGAGAATTATACCAGGAAGTCGAACCATTATAGTTCGACCGTGGAGATATCAACGCCACACCTATTTCTAACGTGAAGTAGTTTGGCTGGAAATGTGTGCTTACCGTACACTTACCTATATATGAAGTTGTTTGCAGATGAACATTGGTGGTACTAACCTCATGCTATCGTGTGGACTGGATGCTCCTTCCAGATCAGATGAAGTATCATCATATCAAAAAAATGTTAGACTTTCAATTCTATGAATGTTTATAGATTTAATTAATGGAATTCTTACAGATGCGCTTATATCGACTGCACCTCAGAAATCGTCAGGTAAAGGAGTATTCCCGTTACCACTACCGGACCTTCCACCGTACGAACTGGCGACACCTGCTTTCGCTTTTGATGGAATCGATTACGATGAGCTACCGGAAAAGTTCAGAAAACCATACAACGACTGTTATGGACATTGGTTGAAGTGTATTCAAAACAGGTAATACAGCTTTCAGAATTAGTAAAATAAAGCGGCAATGGGAAGGCTACGTCGTTCGAAGGACAGATAAGGACAGGAGACTCGAATGGAAAACATGTCGGGGCAAAAGGAGTATAAGACGCCTCCGACTGATGATCTGAAGAAGACAGCGGGAAACTGCTAGATTCTCTGCTCAGGACCGATTGAAGACCACGGGAAGCTTATGTCCAGCAGTGAACTTTCAAGGGTTGATGAATGGAGAGATGAACTTCTGTTTTTTTAGGCAAAACTAACTACTCTAAACTAGTGTTTTTCAACATTTTTTAATAAATTTAATAGTTAAGGGGCAATTTTAAATGGACTCGACACGATTTTAACACTTTCGTTTTGGGTTGTAATGTAAAAGCTAATGTTTTTCGAGCATGACCCTCCTCTCGACGCAGTCGGGTCGGGTCTGACGCAGTCAAAAATTATTAATGGGGGGCATAAAAATTTTCGAAATGTAAAGGTGGATGTCTTATTGATACAAGGCTTAAAAAAGATTCATATTGTGATTCATGTCTTATATTCATTTCAGAACCTCTTTCAATGTTGCTTGTACGTACCTACCGTATCATTATGGTGGTTTTTGGGGTTTCTTCTACAGTCAGTGCGAAATTGAACTGCAAAATTGCCAAAATAGAATTAAAGACGGGGATGGACTGTACGGAAAACACTACAAACTTGGTAAAGTATACATATTCAAAGGTAAAACCTTAGTGGTTCGACTCCAGAAGGACCAACGCCATAGCTATTTCTGTCATGATAATATAGCAATGTGCTCGTTGCAGTGTTGTGGTCTAAAGAGTGAATAAAGGGAGATATACGTAACCGTGGCGTTCCAACTTAGTTCTCAGGGTGGCATGACACGTGGCTAACCTCAAATAAGACTAATTTTACCTGGGGTTGATTACCAATATCCACTTTTCATTAGATGGATGGCATTAAAGGGGAAGGTATATGGCGAAAAAGTCGGTGATTTTTACACGTATTGATATGTATAAATTTCTTGATTTCTTGTTGCGTCGTGTTAATGTACAAAAAGTATAAGTAAGTTTTTTTTATTCAGACTGAAGTAGCAAACGAGTATGCAGTCTATTTAATAAGTAAGATAAGTGGCAACTGCCACCCATAGGCATATGTAAGCAACTTCATATAGAACAGGGTTCAATCTAAAATCGATGAAAGATGCGTTGCTACTGCCGACGACTAAGACGGTAGGCTCGTATATGTAAGTTATGTATATTATTACTTTGTATAATGAACCATAGGACCATTTTACTATGTTATATTATTCTCCTCATCTGTTTTCAGATTATGTCCTTTATACTGGCGAGTCTCATAACTGCGAAAAGAACGTGCACAAAGAAAATCCAAATGCGAAATTTGATTGATAAGTATGTTACGTCTATTTATTGTATGGCCCTAATATAGTAATTATACGAATAAACATTTAATGGAACAGTCGACCAGTATTTTTCAAACTATATGTCATAAGCGACTCTTTGCAAAATTAATTGCTATAAAATACGTATAAAAATCGGTCAAGTGTGAGTTGAACCATTATCTATAAAAAATGTAATAAACACGTTTTTTATGGGGGGCTCTTAAATATTTATTTTACTCTGTTTTAGTATTTGTTGTTATAGCGGCAACAGAAATGCATCAACTGTGAACATTTCAACTGTCTCGCCATCACGGTTCATGAGATATAGCTTAGTGACAGACAGACGGACAGACAGCGAAGTCTTAGTAATAGGGTTCCGTTTTTACCCTTTGGGTACAGAACCCCAAAAACTAAATGTCTGTGAACTTAGCAGATCATTGTCCAGCAGAGCAAAAGTAAATATGAATTCCTATGGCATGCAGGCGAGTTCTACAGTTCCTGATACTTTTCGAAAATAGTTCTGGCGTTTTGAACAATTGACAAAAGTTTAAAGACAATTGACAAAAGTTTAAAGACAATTGACAAAATGATCTGCCAACTTCTAAAAATCTTGTGTTCACACGTCGTTGACAAATGTAACGGTGGTTAAAGAACTCTTTGTGGATCGACTCGGGAAGAACCAGCGACCTATTTCTGCCTAATATTAGCTATGTTATACTTTGATATGTTCTGGTCTAAGATAGACATACTTATCTAAAACTTAGTAATCAAGGCAAACAACGCATTTGTGTTTAACCCCAAAAATTACATGTCCATGGGCGGCAGTGACTACTAATCATCAGATGACTGCTCGTTTGCTACTTTCATTTCATAAAAAGACAACTTGAAACTATTACGCTTACGCTTTCTACATTCATCCACACTAGGATTTTCTCCTGTGTCGTGGGTGCCATGGACACACAAAGACGAATACACAAACACCCAGTCCCAGAACAGAAATCTAAACTCATCA
>DWNE01003285.1:0-16967 GCA_018249875.1 Cecropterus toxeus | reverse complement strand
GCACTCATAAATACTGTGATATAGAAATCAAAGTTAACAGTATAATATATTTATTACCAATTGGCATAATATTTGTAAAGTGCATTTCTGTTTCCACACTCCTTTGCGGGTCAATGAACTCTCACTGATGTCAACAAACAACATCTGAGCAACAGATAATCAATAGAAAAAACTGCTAAAGAGGTTTAAATTTTAAATACAATTAATTTTTGGCTACAGATCTTCTCACACAGATGATTTTTTAAGAACAATCTTAATGATTCACAACTTAAATAAAGGCAATATCGCAATTATCCTACATCATACACTACTAAGCCTAAAGACAGTATTGTAAGTGCTAGGTTTGAAAACCAATCAAGAGGATTTCTTAAAGATGGTTTAGATTCATTTTCAAAGTCAGATCATATTTATAGTAGGATATTTAATTTTATGAAAATTATGATCGAGTCACCCATAATACACACATTCTGGTGTGTAGAAATAAAGCATTACTTTTAAAAATGTCTACACGTTAGTAATTACACTTAATAGCTATATTAAAAATGTTTCGATCATTCTTCTAGTAAATTTAAAGAAAATATGCTCTTTTACAAATACAGAACAGTTGTGTAAACAAGATGCAACATTGGATATAACCAAGTCAATGGATGTCACTTATGAACCTGATTGATATGCTAAATCATGTTACTTCATTCACTCAGTGACAGTTAAATGCATTCAACGGCAGAAGTCAAATAAATTTTCTCTGACCTCCACAAACACATGTTTGCTGAATGCATGCCTGGCAGCAAAATATTTATTGCATAAACAGAGTCACATGAATCCAGCATGGTAGTGTTGTCTTTCTCAACATAGCTGATACAGCTAATGCATGTTTGAATACATTATAAACAGATCCCAGTTAATATTTTAGGTAGTACTTACATTTGTTTTTGGCATTCTCGTCCATGAGCATGTTGAAATGGTGGTGGCGGTTCCACGCAGCCATTTTGCCTTCGTGCGGAGCCCCGAGAAGCACCAGGGCCGCCCCGGCGGGCCCAACTCCGTCTAGGGGCTCCAGTGTACTCAGCACAGCACAACTTTGTCACACACTCATAACCCAAGAGGCATAGCTAACACTCGGCTCACTGGCTCAAAACGCCGTCGCATCGGACGGCCGGGTCATCGGCGCCGACGCGCGCCGCACATGCCTTCGCACTTCCGCTCCACGCACTTCAACGATGCACTCGCGGGTAAATAAGCACGATCAACACGCCGCGCGGTGATTCACCTCGCTGCCGCCGCGCTCCGCACTGCAGGCGGACTGGAAGCGTGCGCCCGCGAACCCTACCACTGAGCACCGACAACCCAAACACACGGCCGCGTCACGTGTGCGCTGCGGCGGCCACCGATCGCCGCTCGCCACTATCCTCGCGCACCAAAACAATTATGCACACCCCACTGACTAAATCACAGTCTTATTTCCATTTATCAAAATCGACGAGTGCAACCGAACGTACTGCGACGGGAGGGAGTAAGACGGACGACGATTTCCCTTCTTCGATCCGATCCTGACGGGTTCGAATCGAACTCGTGAGCCGCGAACAAAATAATAACAAATGTGCACGAGATGCTCGCCGTAATATGTGCACGTGGGTTGCGTCACGGGATCGACGACGGAGAGAAATGCACGATACGCGAATATAACGTTATAAAAACAGCGACGGAATTCCTCTGTATATAGGTAGCTTACGAGCGATGGCAAGCTTGTGAACGATTTCAAAATTTGATGAAATGCGAACTACACCATTATACACACAAGTATCAAAAGTGATTGATTTAAAGTTTCACTAAGATAATTACGACGTCATCAACTACACTATTTGTAAACAAAACACAGCCCGTAATACATTCAGTAAAATAATAGTTTGTAACAGAAATCGCGAACGCGTTGATCAAGCGCGACAAGTAGGACAAAACATGGCAGACTCGACGAAAAGCACACGAACTTTGTCTTTGGTCGTTTTATTTTTAAAGCTATGGTTACAAGAACGTTCCGATATATGAACTTTGTATCTATTTCTTTCAAGACAACATTTTTATATCATTATAAAATAGTGAATATTTATCGATAAACAAAATACAAATCAATGTTTTTAATTCATTGAAATATTTATTCCACAGAAATTCAACAGAACAAATTCTGCGTAAATAGGAACACGGAAGCGTGCTTCATAGACAATAAGTGTTGTAGAAGAAAAAAAGATTTTCTATGGATTGTGTGTTGTCAGGTGTTGGATTACTTTAGATTTATAGTAGAAAATAATTATGCAGGAAATAAATGCTCCAATAATATTTTTTATCAAAATAGTCATACGCCATCGCGAAATGTGGATAAGATAACGTGGATGTAATATACACTATATACAAAATAAAATAATTTATTCTAACGTTATATTGAGAAACAGTTTTTAAATATAATTGACGCGGAAATAAATTGCAAAGATATCAAGCATATACATATAGGCTGGAAATGAAATTAAAATAATGTAAATAAAGGTAGTGTAGCAAAGTATGAATCTAGCTGAATATGAATAATATAACTACTTTATTTTTAACTTAGAAAAATATCTATTGAATTGTTAGAAATTATATTTTACATGTATATGTATAAGTTGGAGTAGCAAAAGTGCATGCACTCCAACTGGACACTGTCACGGTCATGTAGAAACAAGGGTCTACCTAAAGTTAATCATAGATGCGTTGCTACTCCCGAGGACTAAGATCCTCATGTGTTTTTACAAACATTCATTGAGACAAAACATAAAAAAAAAACTTTCTGACAAAATTGACAGTTTTCTTTACTCTAGAAAAAAATGTTAGTGAAACGATAACGTCTAAAGGAAATCATTGTCGTGAATGTGAAATATTAATAAATGCGAAGGTAGATTTACTTCTTATCGAAATGGTTTAATATTTACATTTCAGTTTTCGGTAAGTAAATAGTTTCATTGTTTGGATCAAATGGGCACATTTTTTATTTATATAATAGTGTTTTAGTAGTCTATAAGTATTACCAGTTTGCTGACCAAATAATTTAAGTGTATTAAAAGAGGCGACGGACTGTTTGCGACCTGTATCAGTTTTTTTTTATAAATATGAAGTAGCAAACGAGTAAGCAGCCCATCTGATGGTAAGTGCAACTTAATAGATTACAGGGATTCTATAAGAAGTCTATTACAGATGCGTTGCTACTCCCGAGGACTGAGATGGTCACCCCATATAAAAGTGAGCCGACAACCACACCCTTTCACCATAACGCAAGAGTTGCTTCACGCTAGAAATAGGTGTTGCGGTGGTACTTCCCCGGTCAAACTACCACCACCAGGTTTTACCACCTGGCAGATTATGATTACGTTAATTTTTAAGCGAAGCACAGGGTATGTGACTATTAAAATGCATTTGCATCCGAGGATGGGATGATATCAGGCAGTCGCCGCGTAATCTTTGCATGAGTTTCTTGATGAAAATCGATGTTAATATACAGATGTATTAAGTAGACCTATTCAAATATTGTTTTAATATCATACATACTGCTATACTTTAAGGCAATAAAAAAAAACGACCAAGTGTTAGTGGGACTCGCGCACGAAAGGTTCCGTACCATTATGTATAAAAAACGGCAAAAAATCACGTTTGTTGTGTGGGAGCCCTGCTTAAATATTTATTTTATTCTGCTTTTAGTTATTTGTTGTTATAGAGGTAATAGAAATTCGTCACCTGAAAAAAAAATCGCGTATCATAAGATACAGCCTGGTGACAGTCAGGCAGACGGATAGACGGTCAGGTAAACAGACGAACAGTGGAGTCTTAGTAATAGGGTTCCGTTTTTAATCTTTGGGTACAGAACCCTAAAAAGAGGTCAAATTGATACTACATACATCACGAAAAACTTTTATATATATTAAATTAACCTTTTTATTAACTTTAATTCTATATATTTACTAATATAGAATGATGTTTGTTGTAAATATATAAATTAGCTTGCTGTTTCACGCTTAAATCACGCTTTCTACACTCATAGCCCCACACTAGGATTTTCTCCT
Organism: Cecropterus toxeus; assembly: GCA_018249875.1. NCBI lineage: Eukaryota > Metazoa > Arthropoda > Insecta > Lepidoptera > Hesperiidae > Cecropterus > Cecropterus toxeus. The sequence continues at coordinate 12,882 of DWNE01003285.1, read as the reverse complement.
GTGTCGTGGGTGCCATGGACACACAAACACGAATACACAAACACCCAGACCCAGAACAGAAATCTAAACTCATCATTCATATTTCTGCCTGGCCGGGAATCGAACCCGGGACCCACTGCGCGTTAGACTGGTATGGTGACCGCTCGACCACGTGGGTCGTCTTTTCATTTCGTCGTTTCAAACAAAAACTTGTCGTCGTTTCAAACAAAAACTTTTTAATTTTTCTAAAGTATTAATTCAGTATGTTTTATTTTGGTAGAAATAATAAAATAAGGGTAGGATTTTAAACATTAATATGGCAACATTGCGTTATTTTATTCCATTGAAATCTTTTGCAGAAGAGAAACCTACAGCCGTCAGAGGTCATCGATTTATGATTGGAAATCTGGGATTTTAGTAGTTGTTCCAATTGTATTTTGTGCTATTTAAGTACTAAGTATTTTTATTGTTGTGTATTATTATCTTGCTGAAAGGCACCTGATAATTTACTGTTAAACAATACAGAAGGCTAACTACAAAGGAGAGATTAGCGTGGCGTGTACGTGCTAATTTTATTCCACTGTAAACATGCCTAAACGTGGAGGTGGTGGTGGAAGAATCAGAAACTGGAAAACAGATGAACATTTCGGTAAGGATTACATTTCTAACCATTGATGTACTTGATAGTTAAAACAATTTTGCATAACATTTCCCTGTTGTGTGAAATTTAGCAAATACAGGTTACGATGCGAAACAAATGTCCGGACTTGCTATTATACTACTCATTGCTGCATAAACGTAAATAATTATCAACTTTTACGTAATATTCATTTTGTAAACATATTACTCACTGCCGATATTTGTTGCGTAGTAGTGTTATCGCAGCTTTCATTTTAAAATTATTTTGTTTTTAGAACATGACGATCGTGTACCAAGCAATAACACGAGGCGCGTCAGTTTCAAGCCCGGCACAAACAAAGGTAAAAACAAGTTCAGAAACTGGACAGATGCCACCAAAATATTATTGGACGATGACGTCGATATGGGTGCCAACGCGGGTATGGGCGGGCCGCCTATGCCGAGAAAAGGCCATTTTAGAGGTCGCGGCCGACTTACCTCCCCGGCACCCAGACTAGGCCATGGGATGCCTAAAAAGAAGTTCATACCTGGCTTACTACCGTGGTACCAGATTATCATTCCCTATGGATCAAAACATGACAAAGATGTAATACTACGAGCATTACTCAGCTTCATCACACCGGATATATTCATTCCACATTATTACAAGATAAATGGGAATGCAGCAGTCTTTTACGTTGATGATGTAAAGATTGCTGAAAAGTTGTTCTATGCTGATAGAAAGATAACCATGTCGGATGGTTTCAAGTTGGTTGTGATAGTAAGAAACACTGTACCCAATGTGGTGGTTGATGCGGGTATGAAGGAGAAGATGAAGCTCGCAATGGCCAAACGGTACAATGCTACCACCAAGGCTTTGGATTTAACCAAATTCCATGCGGACCCAGGTAAGAATACATGTATATTTTTCATCATAACAAAAAACTATCTGGTACTGTCATTGCTTATACATGTTTACAGTAAATGATGTTTTACAACTATTGTTACATTGTATCAAATTTACTGAACATGTTCAATGCAACTATGATTTTCTCTTTTTTTTTATAAGATTCAAGTAGCAAATGAGTATACAGTTCTCCTGATGTTAAGTGGACACTAAAGCTCAGACATCTGTAAGCTACTTCATATAGACCAGGGTCTACTGTTTTGCTTCTCCTCATATGAAAGTTAATGATGGTCACCTCATATGAAAGTGAACCGGCAACGAATTCTCCGATGGCTACATATTTTTTTTTTACAAAGTACTTTGAGTGCACCTGGCATGTTTCTGGCACCATGGTAAAAGAGACATGAACATGCAGGGCATGTAGGTGTCACTGTATATGTCAATATGTAACACACTTAGTATGTTAAACGTTGTTTTACTGGGCTGGACTTTCAGGATTTAAGATACTTGTCGATGATTAACTTATTACTTGTTTATGATTAACTAACTTGTCGCTTTCACTTTTTGTCCTGCACTGGAATTAACTGTGCTATAGATGTCATAGATATATTATGTCATGCACACTTGAGTATGTACTTAACCACCCAGACCGACAGTTAGCCTGTAATTCTGCCTAATCAGTAATCAGACGTAGAACCAGAAGAAATATTAACAATTTTAGTAGAGGATGTGACACACACAATATAAATACTAGGAACAAGCATGATTTCTCTGTGCATGTTACTCGTCTCCACAAAATTAATAATTCCTTTATAGGTCAATGTATACGCTTCTATAATAAACTTCCTATAGAAATCAGAAATTTGTCAATAAGTAAATTCAAAGCATTGATTAAGATAAAACTGTGCCGCAAAGCATATTATAAAATTTCTGTATACGTAGAAGACATTAAATATTTAATTAATTGTCAAAGTGTAGCATATCTTGCCAAACATGTTTAGTCAAATGTAAGGCAACATACTGGAGCTAGCCTTTTATTGACCATGTAATAAACGAGATGCTTAAAAAAATACAAAATATTACAAATAAAAACGACTAACTCGCTGAGTTTCTTACCGGATCTTCTCAGTTGAGGTCATTTTCGGATCCGGTAGAAGTGTAAGAAAAAATACTACAAATGATAACTCGTAAGTGCCCTAGTAGGCCTATAAAAAATAAAGAGATTTCATTTCATTTAATTCCACTCCCATATGGTAACCCCTCCAGGAGGAGACGTCAGGCGACATAACGTACTACGTGAAGGGCGCGGACGTGGCGCTGTCGCCGCTGCTGGCGCCGGGCTGGCTGCGGCCGCAGTGCGCGCGCCTGGCCGCCGACGGGCTGCGCACGCTCGTCGTCGCCGGGAAGACGCTCACCAGGAACCAGTATCTCGAGTTTGAGGTGGGTTACCATATATCAGTGACCGTTTGAACGAAGATCTGCTGAGAACGACCCGATTCGTTGGTGTATTCCACGTTGATCACCCAGGTGATCGAAGGCCACTCATTGGTGTCCTAGACTAGCGCAGCACGAAACCTTACTGATATTTATTGCATTTTATTTCTTTACACCGTTCTACAATATATATGAGAAAATATTATTATATCTCTATAAGAAAAACCAAATTAACAACAACATTCATTACTTCTTATATTAGCTAAGGACTCGTGGTCGGTGTCGCGAGGGTTGAACTAATATAAAAAGTCACTTTATTTCATTTTAAAGTAAAATAATCGCATTATCTACTCATTTTATTATTTAACTCATACTCTCAATTCACGTTTTTTCTCATCGCATCGACTATATGTGACCTTTCCCTTATGCCTTACACTTATATTTCAGAGTGAATACAAGGAGGCCCGACTGAGCGTGACAAACCGCAATGAGCGGACCGCGGCGGCGATGTCGAAGCTGCACTGCGGGCTGACGCTGCTGGGGCTCACCGGCGTCGAGGACAGGCTGGCGGACGACGTGCCCAGGACGCTGGCAATGTTGCGCACTGCTGGTATCAAGGTTTGACTTTTGATGTGCTCCTCAGTATCTCTTAGTTCCTAGGAGTGGTAACGCTTGTAATTGACTTCAGGTAGAAAGGTGTTCCACTAATAATCTAACTGATTGTCTTTTTAATTTATACACACATGTTTCTATATGTTGAAACTTTGAATTGCCTTCATGTATTACTTACTATGTCTATCTTTGTTCTTAAGTTAGCTGTAAGATTTCCTAAAAATAAATGAGTAAATAAAGCACTGTCAATGTTCAGATTAGACCTTCTATATACATCTTAGTATCTCACAGATAGCTCAGTGCCACTTTTAAGGTAAGACCATTCATGTGCATATGTTTGTGCATAACTTTTTTTTTATGTGTATGTTTCAATTCGCACCGAGCTAAAACTTCTCAATCAACTTTAGAAAGTCGGCTTTACACTACACTACTAACTCCCACCCGGACACATCCAGATCTGGATGCTGACGGGCGACAAGCTGGAGACGGCGCTGTGCATCGCGCGGTCGCTGGCGCTGGGCGGCGGCGCGCGCTGGCTGGTGGCGCCCGAGTGCGGCTCGCGGCGGGACGCGTACGCGCTGCTGCGCTCGCTCGAGTTGGCCGACGAGCGCACCGACCTCGTCATCGAGGGGGAGACGCTCGAGGTGATTACACCGATCTTTTTTAACCGACTTCCCCAAGAAAAGAAGATTATAAATATGAAGTAGCAAACGAGCATGCAGCCCACCATGGTAAGTAGTTACTGCCGCTCATGGACATCTGTAAGCAACTTCATGTAGAACAGGGATTCTATCTGAAGTCGATCACAGATGCGTTGCTACTTCCGAGGACTAAGATGGTCACCTCATATATAAGTGAGCCGACAACCACATCCTTCCACCGAAACACAAGAACTGCTTCACGCTAGAAATAGGTGTGGCGGTGGTACCTCCCCCGCCGAACTACACTGGTTCTACCCCCTGATGGAATTTTATTTCTTATTTATCGTTAAAAATGTTATTTATCGCTTATTATTATACCAAAATCGAAAGGTAGTTATAATGTTCCATTGTGTGCAGGTGTGCCTGCGCGTGTTCCCCGAGCAGATGGTGGAGGTGCTGCGGCGCTGCTCGGGCGTGGTGGTGGCGCGCTGCTCGCCGACGCAGAAGGCGCACGTGGCGCGCCTGCTGCGCGCGCGCGGACACGTCGTCGCCGCCGTCGGCGACGGGGGCAACGACGTCGCCATGATACAGGAGGCCGATATCGGTGGGTTGTTCAGTGTCTGACCTGTACACGCTTTCAAATGTGAACCTATAGATGTATCCTACATTCGATTTTTTCTCAAAGTAGTGAGTGCTATGATAAAAATAATTTTTCGTGATTCGTTCAGAAGCACCATCGCCATACTCAAGAAAACTCGAATTTAGACCCTTTACATGTAGATCAATCCAACATGCAAGCTAAATGCTTTTATATTTTGACATGAATATATAGGTTACATCACATAGAGAGTCCTATCATATCCGCTTCCATATGAATTTCATGTATTACGTTAAACTAGTGTAATTGAAGTCGAGTTTAAGCATGACTACATCGGCGACTGGTTACGTTGATCGGCAGGCGTGGGCATCGAGGGCGCGGAGGGCCGCGCGGCGTCGCTGGCGGGCGACGTGAGCGTGCGCGCGTTCGCGCAGCTGGCGCGCCTGCTGCTGGTGCACGGCCGCCGCGCCGCCACGCGCTCCGCCGCACTCTGCCTCTTCATCGTGCATCGGGGGCTCATCGTGTCCACCATGCAGGTACCGCTATACGCGCGCTGACGGTGACGCGAGCGTGTGTGCGTTCAACATCACACACACACACATACAAAGCGTGTTCTGATATGACGCAAGCGCGCGCACACACGAGCACACACATAGGCACAACACGTATATACACCCACTGTGCTGCAGTGAAGATCGAGATCTGTGCAATATTATCTTAGACCACCTCTATTCAGAAGTACAGATTTCATCTTCACAATGAATGTAAATAATAGGAATGATTAGAGATTATAAATTCAGTATGTATTGTCTTTAGGCCGTGTTTTCTGTGGTGTTCTACTTCTCGTCCGTATCGCTGTATCCCGGCTTCCTGATGGTCGGATACGGGACTTTGTTCACTATGCTACCTGTGTTTTCATTGGTAAGTTATATAACAGTGTTGTCAATGTTTAAACGTGGACGCTTTGTGCGTATTTATCACATTTCACAGTGCCTTTTAAATCCTCGGGAACAGCAACGCATCTGCGATCAACTTTAAACGGAACCCCTGTTTAAGGAGAAGTTATAGATTCCCTAGGCCTTAGTGCTCACTTTCTATCAGGTGAATCCATATAACTCCTGTTCTATATAAAGTTGCTCAAAGATGTCCATGGGCGGCAGTAACCACTTCTCATCAGGCGGACTGAGTGTTCTATTGCTATTCCAAACTGATTAAAAAAAGATGAATTAATACTTCTTAACATCTGCAAGTTAATACTTTCATTTTTTCTTACAATAGCAATGGGAAAATCAGAAAATAAGTTAAAGTTAAATTCTTTCTTTTTAGTGTCAATAAAAATAAATTGTTACATTACAATGTGTATAACATAACTCATGTTTACGATACAGGTTTTGGATAAGGATATATCAAGTGCGACGGCTCTACGACATCCCCAGTTATACAAGCAGCTGACGAAAGGGCGCCAGTTGTCCTACAAGACATTCTACATATGGATCGGCATATCTATATATCAAGGTAATCTTATTGTTATTATATTTAGAAAGCAAATAGTTACTTTTTTTTAAGTGTTAATCTATATGACGCACAATCTTATATACGTGTAAAAACAAGAATGCTTGGTTATCCTTAATAAGTAAATTATTTAATTGTCAATAACACTAAAAAACGTTAACGGTATATGTATAGCAATATTTGATACATATTTATATATACTCAGGGCAAATTCGATACGGAATGTTTAATAACAAAGCGATACCTAGCAACCACTGACAGGCAGAGGAATGGAACTTTTTTGTTTTATCAACTGTTTTCTTTTTACCTACTATTGACTTCTATCTGTTACTTATAAATCATGAGATTTTTTTTAAATAAAATGACTTTATTACAGCAAACTTGTCGCCGTAAAGAATTTGTAATCAAAACTTTAACATTAAAATAATACAATAATTTCATAGGTTGCAAGTCCCTTCATGGAATTAAGGTTGTAACATCATAAGGTATACAATGACGAAAGTGTTAATAATTTTTTGTTTGACCAGATTTACCATATTATCATGCCTTATGGTCCTTATTATTTAACCAACTCTTCTTTATTGAATTACTTCTCGAAAATTTAATGCATACTTTGGTTGAATATAAAATGCTTTTGTGTACAATTTCATATAATTTGGTGACAACCCTACATAGGATTTTTTATGGTTTGTTAATATTTATTCCAGATCGAATATGACCCGAATATAGTTTATATTTTTTTGCGTGCAGAGCAGTCCTCAGTAAAGTAAAATTAAGATATTTCTTTCTATTCGTTCATCTCATATGGTACAGTGAAAGAAAACCCAAAGTTAATGTCACATTGTAAATGTGTCATTGTATCACCAGGAGGCGTGATAATGTACGGTGCGTTGGTACTGTTTGAGGACCAGCTGATCCACATCGTGGAGATCAGCTACACGGCGCTAATCCTGACGGAGCTGATCATGGTGGCCTTGACTGTGGTCACGTGGCATCGCCTCATGATCCTCGCGGAGCTCGTCAGCCTGCTCATGTATACAGCCACGCTACTGATATTCACAACTTATTTTGGTAAGTTTTGTACTACTGTGTCTTATCTAATTCCTCGAAGTTTTCAATTTACTTTAAGGTCGAAAAATCTTTTAAGATTCGACTTCTGAGGGTGCCATTGCCACACTTATTTTTGCCTCATGTTGTTATTAGCGCCTATGTATTCTGCTTTAAAGAAAGAGACATATATATGTCGTTAGTAAGGAAACGCATGTGTAGTCGAATTCGAATCTTATGTGGCTTAGGTCTTCATAGACGGCAATTGTCACTTTAAATCAAGTAGGTTGCATGTTCGTGTGCTTCTTACAATATAAAAAACGTATTCGTGGACCATATTATCTTTTTCATCTCATATATATTTCGTGTTACAGATGCAGACTTCATACGGCATTGGGACTTTTGGTGGAAGGTCACAGTAATCACGTTGGTTTCTTGTCTACCTTTGTACATTGTTAAATACATGCACAGGAAATGGAGTAACCGCCAGTACAAAAACATACGAACATGATATCCGACACACAAGATGTTAGGTTCAAATTCAAATAGATAAATAAGATTATATTATAAAAAAAGTTCGTTGACATTACATGTATAAATCTTTTTAATAATGTGTTGATAAAAAAGTTATTAATTTGTCGCACGATATAGATTAATATACTTTCTTATTGCCAAGGACATGGGCAAAGTCAGCAAATAGTCTACTTCTTACGCGTTACATCTGCCATCTTGGTTTAGCCTATTTGTTTACTTCGTCTGTGGGCACTTAATATATAAAACAGTATCTATCCAATGTTATTAATGTCTACAGTTTAATAAAATGCTCTCTTGTTTATAAAATCCCAAATCTTGCAACTGGCAATCTTTTAACACTGAGATGTCGTAAGATTCAGAAAAAATGGTGCTGAAATATGATTTCAAAAGTTTCTCTTAGACAATCTGGGATCTTAAAAAAGTTGAGCGCTCTGTGCTATTTATATTACACGTTAAATCCGTCCAAATAAATATTATTTATCGGTTATTAACAAGATCAACAAGGGCGGATGAATATTGATTGAAATGTTATTCTAACTCATTAATATAGTCACTCACTTGCTTTAATTTTACACTTTATTCAGCCATTGAATTATCTTGCAATGTTATTATTTTTTAGTATTGTTTTTGCACAGAAACGTATTGCCAGCTTTATAATTGTTATATTTATGAGATATTAAATGAAATCTTACTGTGATTATATTAGGTTATATTAGTTTTTAAGAAAAGAATATTCCATACGAAAATATGTAAAACATAAATGGGGATCGTGAATAGCAAGCAGTTATAAACGTGGTACAAATTATGTTATATGTGATAAGCGTATTTATAATTTATGTGTATGTTGAGATTTAATTAAAGTATTTATTATGTATTAATTTAAATGTTCAACTTTATGTGTATATGACATAACTAGACCCATGCGTAATGTATGCATGCACTGAAAGAAAATAAAAAATAAAAATACGTAAATGTTTTATTTTATTTTGATTATTCCACTTCCACCACAATAGTTCTTTAATTTAAAGTGTGGATTCGAATTGAAGTAGAATGTGCCACCAAAGCACATTGCCGTATGGTAATGATAGGAGTTCAATCGGTGTATAATCGTCAATTCCTTAACCAACTACTAATCGTATTTCTAATATAATTAACTTATATGAAAGCGTCTCGTCCTTTAGTATATTGTTTCTTGCATTAGTACTTGGTATAGTTATATTATATCCGTAAATACTTAAATATGTTCATAACACTTTACGACAGCTTTATAAATCAGCGGCCCGCGGCCTGTATTTGTGCTGCCCGCAGCGTAGCAAATAATTAGAATAGCCAACGGTGGAGTTTGTTCAGTTTACGTATTTGGTTTGAATACATATCGTGAACAAACTTCTTTCATGTGCGGCCCGGCAAGGATATCCCCATTGCCCTAAGTGATCTAAAGTGAATACTTTAACAAACGGCGATAGACAAAAATGCTGCTTTTCGAAAATTAAATGCAACGAACAAGTCAAAATATTTATGACCATTTGGTTAAACTATCATATTTCTGAGAACCTTCGGACGACATAAAAATACGCATGATAGGCGTAGTCGCTAAAAGGCGCGTTTTCGATCACGCGATTGGAACATTAAGTTGCTATGTCTAGGTATAGCATCGATGCAATTGCTGATTTATAAGTATTAGGTATTAGTACGCTATAGCATTATGAAAAAAATCCAAGTGTAATCCTAATTTACCACTTACATTTTTTTAGAGTAAAATAGAATAATGGAATCATAAAAAAATGTTGTGACAAATATTATTAAATATCAGCGTGTCGTGCTGCAAAACTGTGCTTATATACAAGCATCTACGAAAAAAAAAAGTAACAAAATTCAAATGAGTAAGTTCTTCAAAAATTTAATATATAACATTATTTACTTATGTAAACCTGTATTAGTACTCAGTCTTATGTAAAATTAATCAACGTAACTTACAGTAAACGCAATACATAATTCTAAAACTAAATAAAATTCTAAAGCTATATCTTAGACGGTGGAGTCGTAAAGGAAGAGTAGTCCAATTCTTTTGTAGAAGTAGATTTTCCTAAAGTGTGTTTGGAGGCCACTCGCCTCGCCCACGCTAAGTCCCGAGAGCACCTGGGCCTGCGACTTCTGGACTTAGATGTCATGGAGCTCATCGAATCAGATGAAGAAGTAGACCCTGACCAGTTAGAGTCGGTCGCCTGCCGACGATAGGTCAACTCGGAGCGAGTGACAGAACTCGTAGACAGAAAAGGTGAACGTGATTGATTTTTGTTACATTTTTCAAGCTGCATCTGAAATATATCGGTATCTATCTTGGGCGGACTCGTCGACCGTTTGCTATGACTCGCATCTGATAACATATCTTTAGCTGTAGACTTTCTCCCTTCGCTGCTGGATTCCTTGTCACTCATGATCACAGCCATTAGCTTCTCAGTATTTTCGTTTAAATCGTATACCTTTTGTGTCACAAGTGATCCGAGAGACGAAATTTTCGGTTTGGAGGTAGACCGTTTTGTACGCTTCTGCTCGCTATAGAACACAGCGCTTTGATGCGACGGAAGCATGGCTGGAATGTTGGTCTCGATGTCGGTGTAGGCTGCATCCTTAGAATATGGCATATTTCCAAGCCTTTTACAAGTGCAACCGTCTTCGTCGCCCATAATAAAATTAAAGCACATTTGGAGAAGGCAAATAGACAACGCAGCTAACAAAACGAAACCAACATATACGTACGGCGTCCAGTCAGCGTCAACATAAAAGTAAGTGTCTGTGAGGGCTTTCCACGGCCGTTTCCATTTCGTTGCTTCAGTATTTTCCATATCGAAAAGATTTCGCCTGGACAGGTCCTTTCCGTAACTCTGTACCGCCGCTGCAATCCTTAACACTCCTCCGTAGGCGGCATATAATTTCTCATCGACGAGGTGTGGTGCTACGTCCCGCTTCATCCAGTGCCACATCTCATTATTGAAATTGACGAAATCTGTGTGTCGGCATGCAGCTGGCGAATTATTAAGAATACATCGCGCTGCCGTTGTGTAGTATTTTAACAAAATATTTTCCGAAGCTGGGGACGTTAGACTCACGAGTCCACCGGTTTTTAACGGCAAAGCGATAGCGGAAGGGTTTCGCTCATCGTCCGATATCGGCGATGATAGATGCATGCAAGTTGATGTATCGCGTTTCAATAACAAACTTCCACATGGATCAAAATACTTACCATCACCGATTAGGATTTTAGCGACCGTCAAATTCGACCATTCGGGTATTGCTTTAGGTTTTTTCCAGCCAAGGCCTTGAGTGTTAAGTGTCTTCTTTATTCTATCATAAAACTCATGCAAATCTTGTACATTGGTATAAGGCACGTACCCAGCATAATAAGCGAATCTCGCGGTTGGAAGAATTTCGCTTCTTAAATGTGCACCTATGGTGTCCGCTAATGATTCATCGAGCAACAACAATGTGCGCTTATCATGTTTTTTAACTGTATGTAAAGTGTGTCGAAAGTATCGTAGGATGTTTTTGATATATTTACTGTTTATTCTTTCAGGAGAAACAGGATAAGGCACCAGTTGTTCAAATTCCCTTCGCGCCCGTAGCTTTGCAATATCTTTTTCGTTCCAACATTCCATGCGAGTAAATCTATTATAAAATATAGCACTTCCTGCATTGGCGCCCCATGTGCCCAATATTTTACTTATTATTAAAAAACTTAGAAGAAAAAGCATTGGATTCACTGTAGCTATTTTGCAAATGATTTCATTATCAATTTTCAAATATGGCGCAATTAGCTTTTTATGTTTTTTTTTCCTCAAAATTATTTTACAGCCATGGGTCTAAGTCCTTTACAGCCAATCTTAATTTATATCTCTTCTTTGTCTTATCCTAATGGACCTTATAACCACATAGAAGATGACGATGAAGATGTTTCCATATAGACGATAATGAGATGGGATTGGTTCAGCAAAGTGGTAGGGACTTTCCTAGGACTTCTTCATGGAGTCTTGAAGGCAACACGAAAAGTCATCTCTCGCTGCCTTATATCACTTTCCCACACACGTGCATTTTATCGAACACTTTATAATAAAAATCCCACCATTTTTAAACATAAAAATACGATTATACACAAGTTTAGAATAATAACAATATACAACGAAACGGCTCTTCCCGTGTTCCCGCCAAAATTCAGTTTTTTATGGGTGGTAGCTACAGAGTACGAAAATTTGTTGATTTAATTATTTTATTTAACACGCGAATAACCTCGAGTATGACAAGGCCGCACCTTTAACCAACAGCGCCTGTAGCTGGCGAATGCACCTGATAACCCCTATTTGATCGCGCCAATAAAACTGATTTCAATAGCTTCAGTGATAAGGCATTGTATTACTGACCTGGATTAAATTGTAAGTCCAACATACTTAATTTACTTTATAGCCCGTGCTACTACTAAATCTGTCTACCAGTGGGTAACAATTTGTACTCATATTGAGTCTATGTATGTGTCCGTATATTATTTAACTCTTTGGTATGTATGCTTGACATTATCAATTGTCAGTGTCAATGAATCCAAAGTCAAAAACTTTAACTACGTTTGAATTGTTTGAAATTTTGAATTGTAATTGAAACGCTAAAACGAATTGTGCACTGTTGTTATTATATTGTATTGAAGTTATATGTAATTTAGAACTATATTGTTATTTCATAAAAATAACCATGTATGTTCTAAAATAAGCCGGATTGTTTTATTTTTTATCACTATGTCCAAGGTAAAGTACTGTACTCGTGTGTAATTATCTAATAACTCACCACATATTTCCTTTATCAGATAAGTATGATTTTATCTAAATATGTACTTAAGTAATATAAGTAAAATTCCTTCCGTCAACACTAACTCAGGAGCATCTCCATGCGCCGGCTCGTTAGGGGGGGGGGGGGGGGGTAGGGGTTTTAAAGGGGAAAAAAAAAGGGATATTTTT
>DWNE01003284.1:0-16970 GCA_018249875.1 Cecropterus toxeus | reverse complement strand
AATTTTACATAATTCGCGGTATTTAAATCTGTTTTTTTTTTTAATCTCTTACATCCATCCATACTCTATCTTAAATAATCCACTTCTGGTACTCTGTATACAAATACGTAATTAAAATGAATTTAATTAAATCCATACTTAGATTTATTTTGAGGAAACTGCAGTGTTGACCAAAAAATAACTGCTCATATTTTTACAAATTGAATATTTAATGAGCAATTAAATTAAATATGTATCTTAAACTGCTTTTTAAATGAATTCTTTAAGCACAAAATTTTGTTAATTAATCATATCATTTATTTAATCTAAATCATAAAATCGCAATCATAAAAGACACTAAAATAGTATTTAAAATAAATGTTACTTATAAGTTAAAAATAAGATTAAAATAGCTTCTTGGTAACTAAGTAGGTATTCATAATTTTCATAGAATATAAGAAGGTCTTTCTGATGTAAGCAGGCTCTGGATGCTCGTACTACTTATATAGTGTAAGAAATGTACCTCGTTATTTCAATGTCACAGAACAAATATGATGACATTTCATTAACAGGCACATCACAAAAGAAATGACTTAAACTATGTAACATTTTTTGGCCAATTAAAAGAATACAAATAACTATAAGTAAATTATTCTCACGCATTAAAAAAGCTCTCATGCCCGCTGCGATTGTTTGCCAACGCGATATTTTCTCGATTGTTAACACAATAACACTGCGTGTACCATTCAATGGAGGTTTACTAAAATAATAATCGACTGCCGCTGGCGAATACCCGCTCCCTATCCGTAATCACAGCCTTCGAAATATGGGATAATAGGGGCTCTAAATCCATAATAATTGCTATTAAATGTGGTATGTTACGGGTAGCTTTGGGTGAAAGCAATCTTACGTTAATACGCATTGATATAGAATTATTTCACATTCATATAAATATATTTTAGAACTCATCACTTTTGTGGTAGGTACTAATATTTTATTCTGATTTTCGTAAACTGATTTTAGTGTATAAAGCGATATTCATATTAAGCAGGGTTTTCCCGCAGAGCATTTCCAGGGTCATATAATTTACATAAAAATATAGTTACTGCTTGTAGTAGGTACTTTACCGTAGATAAAATAAAACTACTAAAAAAGAAAAAATAAACTAATAACATTTCGTAATATAAGCTCATGACGCGTTCAACTATAAATTAAAATTCGAATTATTGACGATCGAACAAGCGGTGGCCACGTATTTTATAATTTACTAAGTGCGACGTTATCGACATAATAGGTGGTTGGTTGGCGTTAAAATCAAAAAGAGCTCATCGGCGCTCCTCCGTTTGTGAGAGCACTTAACTTGATTACGTGAGGCCCTACGGCGTGCAAGTAAAAAGCTCATATAAACAGAATGCATGGTCGTTGTTTGGGGACGGTGGTAACAGCAGGGCTACCACTGATTCGACTCTGACCCATATGAATAGTAATATAGTATTATTACTCATAATAGTATTACGTTAAAATTATACGGTTTAGCTAAATCCCCCAGTTATTTGGTTACATCTTCAGGTGAAGCACTATAATACGTTTATAAACACAGGGAATGAAGTGCCACCCGTGACGAGACAACCTCATTGGTATTTATAAATATCTGGTGTCTGTCTGATTACTCAATATGACAATTGAAAATTAACAATCTGATTACTCAGTATGACAATTTGGCCAAATGTTCTTTGTAGATAGTATCGAATATGAACAGTTTTATTGCCCTTATCATCGTTTTCTACTATTGCCTCCTGAGATATAGATCATTTTTCTTGAAATCTAGTTCGAAGGGAGTCGTAGAAAACTAAAATTTTTAACTCAAAAGCCAATTGAAGCTGAAAACCTAAGACTAACACAGTGGAATCAAACACTTGAGCTCACATCAGCTGTTTAATCCAAAAAGGCAACTTAGCAGAAAATATTAGAACAGAAACAGTAAAACTATGTAGATGCGCACATATATTCCTTAATAAGCAATCAGCATATTCCCTCTGAACACATAGGTCATGTTTACAACGATAAAGAGTAGCCTATATATTAATTCAGGTCATATACTATCTGTGTGTATGTGTGTCTTGTGTGAAAGAATAACCAACATCCAAATATTTTAAACAAACATTATATTATTAGTAAAAAAGTAAGAATAATAAGTATTAGCAGTGTATTCGTTTTCCCGTTGTCTTAATCCAAATCATTTCAATTTATCACGGATTCTACATCATCATCTGTCTACAATCCATTACATCAAACATCTTGATGCTTTGACTTTTTTCTAACAACCATCCATCCATCAGCCTTTTCGAAGTCTACTGCTGGACATAGGCGTCCCCTGGCGCCAATCCAACCGGTCCTGTCCCTACTGAATCCAACGGTTTCCCGCTGTCTTCTTCAGGTCATTTGTCCACCTGGTCGGGCGGCAACCAGTGCTCACCAACAATTAAAGAAAAAACAATTTTCTAACAGTCAACCATTTAATAAAGCAGTGATTGGCGAGGACGATATGGAAAGTACAATGAAAAATTTAAATATGTAACTGTACTACGAATAATAATCTGAACATAAAATTGAATGTGGTAACCCTAGCGGCAAGCTGACTAGGCGCGTGGCGCGCGCCGACCACGCGCCGACCGCCCAGTAATTATGGCGTGCGACATTACGTCTTCAGAAAGGCATTAAAATAACAACAAACGCCTCCTTTTTATTATTCGATCATGACAGTTTCATTTTGATAGAAAAGTTTCTATGTTGTATTGTTAATATCAGTCGCACTCTATTTTATTATGTAGGTACGAACAGCCCGGATGAAATGTTGCCTACGCATGCTGGAATAAATACACTCCCTTTACATAAAAAATCCTTGTGTATATGTTACTTTAAAAGTCCAAACTACAAATCGATTTATCAATAAAACTTAAGATTGATCAACATGAACTCGTAAATGTAGGAATCTATTGAAGATAGATACAATTATTCACACTTTTATCTAAAGAGAATAAAACATGTAATGTTTTACTAATAATTATGGTTAGTAATAATAAATTTATTATTTATTATACCATAAGTATTCTTGACAAATTTGTTAAGCTCTTGTAATTCGTTTCAATCGTCTATGTGTCAAAATCTTACATGTGTATTTAGGTCACTATCCTGAGACATTTTAATTTTCATTTTGTTTTAATTTTCAAATATAGTTATTATTACGTAATTCCCATTTTCATCAAGACGGTATCTCTCGGTAAAATTTAGTTATATCAGCGTAATTTTGCTTGTTGTATGCTTAAGGATGACAATGATTCGTTAATGTTAGTCTTATTTTACATTAATTAATCTTACACCTTTATTTATACCTATAGTGTACACTAACATAACTATAGTCTAAACTATATTATAAATAATTATAGTCTTTAGGCTCAGATACATAAGTAGGTACGCTTAAGGATCGGTTAGGTTATGTTGAAACATAACATAAACTTAGAACAGCACAAAGCAAAGTAAAGCCACTAAGTTAATGGTGATACAAATTACAAATAAGAGATTATTTCAGATCATTTCGGATTTTTCAAATTTACCGTAGCCCAACACTTTACAGTAACATATACAAACAGTTTATAGGCTTCTCACATAGACAAATTATTAATTTTTATACTTTGACAATTTGCCGATGAACATAGCATAACAATAATACACTAAGGTAGTGTTTTTGAATCACACAATTTCATTTTATTTACTTCCAAGGTTATTAAGGTTGTGTCAAAAATATATTGTTTTTGCTCTTAAGCTGTTAGGCTGAATCTAACCCTGTTTATGTTTCACTATCTACTGCTTTTATATTTTTTTCATAATATGGTTATAGCAAACTACCAGACCCCTCTTGTTAGCCACAGATGTCTACCCCTGAAGTCTAGGTTGACACGCCTCGGAAAAGTACGTATGCCTTACAAGACCCTTCAGATTAGAACACATCAGCGCATAACTTATTAGGCAGATAGGTATGGCGGTGGTGCTTCTACCACTAGTACCACCGCCACACCTATTTGTAGTTCCAGACCTTTAAATAGAAGCGTAACTGATTATAGACGCAGCGCTATCTTTGATATTCACTATTTTTTTTTTTATATTTTACCTTGTAAAACCGTACCGAGTACTGCAATTCGAAATGGAAAAGCGTGAACATCTCTGTTAAAATCAGAAATAGATTTTACTGTTTTACGAAATCTGATAGATTACACAGAAGCGGTCAGCATCAAAGATTAATTAGGCCTAAGTGCTTCATATACTTGGCTTCATATAGGACTGTCTAAAAATAAAAATAAACCAAAACCACAAAAACACTTATTTTATTTTTAAATGACAGCGCATTTGTCATATTAGAACTTAGTAATGTAAATGAAACAACTAACATTTAAAATGTACAAAAATACATTTTTTAATATTAAATATCTGAAAATTCTCATGTTATTAAATTAATATAATCAACTTAAGTAGTTATGAAACTTAATCGCCTCATTTATTTGATTAATTTCATTTATTCTACGAAAGGAAGGAACTTCCACAGTTTTGAGTAAAGAGGACATGAGTAGGTACAAAGTATTAAAGAAATATTTGAGTGTTTTTTAATTTGTTTTTATAAATATCTGTTTTATATACCTCAGTAAAGAAAAAATATGGTTGGAAACTTCTATAAATTTTATATAAGTATGTGATATCTAACCTTCTAAAGCCTTGTTTCTAGCCAATAGTGCCAAAAGAACATCAGGAGGTGGAGGGTCCAATGGATGCATGGCTTCCAACGTCGTTTCCATAGGACCGTCCTGAAGCGGCTCACGTTCCACCTTACTGTACACAGTTTCCATGTATTCCACTAGATCCAGTAATCACCACATAAACACAAATTAACTTGGCGGCATATCATTCCGTTCCCGCTTGATGAACCATCCCGAGTTCATCCCGAACGCGAAGGCTGCGTAACGGGCGTCGCGACGCGGATGAAAGCCTGGCACACGTGGCGGCGCCGCCCACGCCCGCCCCTCGCGCCGCCCTACCACCTCCCATTGAGAAGTCATTTTTTACCCCCTGAATCTGATAAACCCTTAGGCTAGGGGCTGGCGCGGGGCCCCCCCGCCCCGAACTAATTTGCCGGAGTCGTACGACACACCCCCGATGCTTACATCCATCTACAATATTACTCCAGCACGTTATCCCGTTCGTAGGGGCACTTCGTTGCTACTCATCTGGTATCGCTATGAAGGAATTTTGAAATTATAACTTGAATTGTTGAAAATGCAACAAGCGTATTTTTCAACTTTAAAGAGTACATACCGACAGCTTATAAAACTAAATCTTAAATTACACAAGGTTTAATTCCCGAAGTGTAAATCATTATTTTTAAAATACCTAAAATAAATATTTTATTCTTCTGCCCTGCAAAATATTTTTAAATGTAATGTTAAATTGTGCCTGCCCTGTTAAATTTATAAAGTTTTTTCAACCTATTTTGAGCTTATGTCAACTTGACTCAAAGTCAACTAAAATCATTCTAAAGAAAGTTGATTTGACTTTATTTATATTTTTTATATTTTACACAATATTAATAGAAGTTTATTATGGCGACATGTAATAACTTTTCTCCTGATAATATTTTCAACAGATTCAAGGTAGTAGAGTTTCCTGTCTCATTCGTCGGATTATCCACTGCCCAGACACTTAACGTGGAAGTGGATCTTAACCGGTCAGCGTACCTTAAAACCATGTGCGAAGGAAAATTGATGGTAAACCTAAATTTACCTAAACCTTATATCATGCACTTATAAATGATAATAATATTTATTTATTCACTCCCACAAAAGTTTCCTTAAACTATTTAACGATGGTATAACATTCGTATTTCTAAGACCTTTGTCAGAGTCTGGTGCCTGAGGTAGGTTTTGAAAAAAACCTGAGTTACAGGTCGCCAACGTACATTGCGGAGAAGTGAAAAAAGAAATATAACAGTTTAAATTGTATTTAAATGAAAATACATTTTTCACTGTGTGTAAGAACTACTTTTAGTATTCACTAGTTGATTAAAGAGCATCAATATATTGACAGCTAAGATTGATAATTTTGTGATGTTTGCTACCGAGGTTTAGGTCTTTTATCGAGTCGGTTACAATTTTCTTGCAAAGTTAGATACTATTTCTTAGTCTTTGCAAATGTTCCTGTATACCTCTAAGACCTGTAAGACGTATTCTATATATTTTTAATAAAAAATTAAATACCGTTTTTAAGCGCATCTTTTTAAACTGAAACAAATCATACATGTCAGTCTGATTTACTCTAAATCTACAGTGATGTACCTGTCTAACAATATAGGTACACATATACGAACAGAAATATTATTCGATTTTTTAAATCATGTTAAAATTCTTTATTTATTTATTAATTTATTTTACAAGATTTTAATGAATAATGACAGGAAACATTAAATAAATTAGAGACACCTACAATATTAAAGAAACATAAATCTTAATACCTAACTATTTAGCAAACAACTATCATGGTATACCTACAAACACAAAAGTAGTTATTAATTTCGACACTTTTATTTAATAAAGTTAAAAAAGAACCTGATTAATTTCTTTATAAAGGACAGGGCCATTATTATTTAGCTATATTTTTCTTTAATTTTCAATCATGAATACCAAGTTAAATTTTCATACGTATGTATTCTATACATTACTTATTTGCCGATTTAAAAAGCGACGTGCCAAGTAAATATTAATTTATTATTTAATCATAAGCACTTATTATTTAAATTCTTCAAATATTTATTATTGACTAAATATTTCCTGTTCACTAAAGACAGGTTAATTCTAGAAAAGAAAATAAATATCTAATGTTTAGGATTTTTTTATGTAATCAAAAGTATGTACTCGTATGAACATTTATTTCTAAAGATTTCACGCGAGGTTTCATTTGCGGAATATTTTGCTTAAACACCATCACTTTAACAAAAACAGGCAAAATAACTATTCCTCATATACTTTATAAATAATACACCTTTAAAATTGCTAAACATTATGGAATGACGTGACCATGTTTATGAGTTTACGTATATTTCGTTGGTTATATTAAATTTATGGAGTCCTTTTAGTATAACAGTTCATATATATTCACGCGTTTGCTATAATTTCATATTAATAATTATGTTTTTTTTAAAGAAATTTGAAGATGCACGGGAAATATCAGCGTCGCATAGAGCTTTTGAAATTAAGCAAAAAGATGAGAACTCAATAGAAATAACATTTACACCCAAAAATGAATGTATTTCAAAAGCCAAATATAGTAAGCAAATTGATAATCGATTTGTTTTTGATTTGCGTCTTATCAAAGTGGACGGCGATCGGTGTTGCTATAATGAATTTCATTCTGAGATTGGCCGCTACTATATAAGTGGGCGATATGAATACTGTAACATATCTCACTCACCAGAAATTATAAACTTTGGTGATGTTACTATGAATACCAAAGTCACGAAATATGTACGTTTAGATAATCATTCGAACGTTATGGCAGTATTGCAATACGTGAGAGTAACTGGTTTTGAAGTTCTACCACAGAAATTTAATTTACCACCAAATTCTTCAAGAAGACTATCAGTTAGTATTAAGCCCACATGTTTAAAAGTAAAAAACGTAATTAGTTTCGAAATAAGGAATCCACATAAGTTATTTGATGACGAGTCAATGAATATTAAAATTGAGCATGACAGTAATTATATAATATACAAAGTGTCTTTTCGACTAAAAGTTGTGTGTGAAAAATATGGTAAAGAAACATCGATAGAATCTTTACATAAACTAAATGAGTTAAATCCCAAATATACTTACATAGATGAAGAATTACTCGAACAGACAAAGAGAAAAGAAATTACAAAGCAATATTTACGAATACCCGATCCTACATGTAAAAGGAAACCTTTAATAAAATATTGCTCCATTGAAAACTTATGCGTACCAAACTCTATTTCGAACTCAGACATGCAAAATAAAAACTTTTGTAAAAAAAGCAAAAGTTACGTAACTGTATTTGACTTATTTGATATTGTTTTACTACCATATTGTATAAATTTTGGTAAAGTTGGATTATTCACACATGGGGAACATAATTTAATTATTAGGAATAACAGTAAGAATGGAGTCACTATAGAATTATTGAAAGATAAATATATTCAGTATACTGAAGAAAGAAAATCTACTTTAAAAATAAAACTCAATTCGCTTACTGAAATGAACATCACTTTATATTGTTTTGGTCATGTTTGTGGAAATGCTTCTGGAAAATTTTGTTACACAATTGACCAAAAGTTCTATAGAAAGCATTCCTACTACCTTCAAGTGGGAAATCCTACTTTAATGATATATGAAAAAAACTTAAAATTTGGAATGGTAACAACAGAAAGTTTCGTCACATCTGTACCGATTAAAATATACAATCATTATAACTTATCAGTTGATTTTAAATGGAATGATATGAATCTTGATACGCCATTTGAAATTATTCCAATTTCTGGAAGTATACAAAAGCACTCATGCAAAATTTGTGATATCCTTTACGTATGCAAGTCCGCAAAAACAAAAGTACACGAAATAGAATTACAATCACTGGGCACTATATCAGAAAATATTCCTATTGAATTAAATATTATTACAAGAAAACTCTCAATAAAATTTTTACAAACTGCGGTTATATTTAAAGACATTCCGTTGAACTTAGAGACTATTGAAAAAGTAAAGCTTGAAAATTCATCACGTGAATTCGCTTTATTCCACGTAGTAGAACCATTGATTCCAGGACTTAAGATAGAGCCAATGTGTGGAATAATTCGTCCAAAGATGATAATTACCTTCACAATCGTAGTAAAAATTCCTTGTATATTAGAATTTGCGTTTGATGTTTGTATTAAAGTTAACAACAAGGAAAATGTAATCCTACCTGTAAGTGGAAATGTAGTGGAGCCAAAAATAATAGTTCATCCCAAGAATATATTTATGGCTCGAGTGCCTTGTTTCATGACGACGTTTGTTCCAGTTACATTTCAAAATATAAGTACTTTAAAAACTTTTGTTGAAATATTGGATACGGGCGATGATAATATATTTAATGTTTACATCCCACAAGGGAATGAAAAAATTAGAATTTTTGAATTTTACATAGAAGCTGGTCAATCTAAAACAGTTTTTATTAAAGTTTTCGATATTTTCCGACGAGAATATGAGATGTACATACCCTTTAAAATCAATGAATTACTTGGACCTCCAAATCAGAACTCCCTGTCAACTGAACTTCGATATTATGTCGGCCAATATGAACAGTAAGTATTTCTTATTCGTCGTATTTTTTATATCTAATGTTTACTGCCCGAAGAACACTTTACCATTATTTATAGTACTATATAAAATTGCAGATCGTATGAAAATAATTCTAAGGTGAAGTTAAAAACGATCAACAAAGATATAAGTTTCTGCCGAATTACGGGCGTCATAACTGTGCCATGGATAGAATTTTCAATAGAAAAATTTGAAATTGAGTATAAAGCAAATACAAATAATTCACTCCAGTTTACTTTAACAAACGTATCAAAATATTATTTATATGTCACGGTTTTGACATCAAAATTATCGCCTAATTTTACATTGGATTTGCATACCGAAGATAACCAATCAATCATAAACGAAACTCAAATGAAATTTGAGTTGTATCGTGGAAAAGTAGTAAATCTCACATTGAAATTCCACCCTAAAGGACACGGAAAGTTTGTTTCCCAAGCTCCATTGTATTTAGATAAACAAATGACAACCCCATATTATAATTTAACTTTCTATGGTAAGAGGCAAACAGCAGTAATGACTCCCAGTGTATGTAGGATAATATTTCCACCTTGCTATGTTGGCCAAGATATTTCTCGAATAATTACTCTAAAAATAGAAATACAATCAGACCTTGATTCATTTTCTTGTGTTTCAAAGGAAGAAACTAGCCTGATAGTGAAACTCTTTGAGTCTGAAATAGTATCAGAAAAAGATGTATTATATACAGTAGTAAAAGTAAAAATTACTGCATGCTGCCCAGTAGCGTATGCCCGTAATATGACATTAAATTTCAATCACGATAGTGGTTCTTGCTGTGATGTGGAAGTGAGTTTTTGCTTTACCTATTGTCCTCTAACTTTACACACAACTTCTATTGTTAAGCCTGAAGATAACCCCTATCCTTATTTTCCTTTGGACAATGATCATGATTTGTATGAATACCTAGATACGTGTTCAAAATTTCTTGAAAAATGGATGTTTCAACAAGGTTTTCGACGAGACTTATTTCCAATAATTCCCGATACTTTTCATACAATTTCCTCTGCTATGTCTTCTCAAAGTGGAACTAAAGCAAAAGGAATGAATGTTTCATACTTGAATTTTGTACGACGAATTGCAGGACCTCTTATGAAACATATACGAAAAATATCGTAAGCAAATTTATAATTATACTTATTTAATACGTAATGAGTGGTAATAATAACAGTATAAAGAACATTTTTTATTATATTACAGTGTATTTGGAGTAGATGAAAAATTCAAATATGTTAAAGAAGTACATGATACTTATAGAGAAATAATAAATTTGTTAAGGTCTCGAGGAGCAAATTTGTGGATACTACAAGCAAAATTTCTTTTGAGCTACGAACAATTTACCATATACACAGAAAATGTTACACCAAAATGTAACGCTGATATTATTTTGACTAAAGAACTACTTTCTAATGTTATTTTATTTGAAAGATTAAACAAACAAAGTTGGATTGATTTTATATTACAAAGTTACAAAGTTTTTGTAATGGATAGTTGCTTTTTCGATTGTGTTTGCCTTAGTTCACAGTCGAGGGACATTGTGAAAGTCATTACAGATTGGTATAATGAAAATATAGCAAAACAACATTTAAAGTTGCGGAAAAAAGAAATACCAGTAAAGATAATCTCAAATATGACCACAGATCTATCAGATGGCATTGCCGTGATATCTTCAATTTTAACCTATTGTCCATTTATGGAAACTCATTTTTCATTATTCTGTGATACAATAGGCAATAACGACATAGAGAGTATGATTATAAATAATGCATGTTTAATCATAGAAGCCTTAAATTACCTCAGGCTTAATTTTCCTCTGAACAGTAAGGATTTCCTCCGACCAAATTTTTTAATGATGCTGTTTTTATCGATTCATTTGTACATTACATTGCCAATGTTTAAACCGAGAGACTTAATTCGATTTAATCCGCCTCTTTTAAGGAGTTCTACTCGCCAAGTGGTTATCAGTCCGACAAGTCAAGAAACATTAATTTTTAATTACTTAGTACTAAATAATGTTAGAAACAGTTTCGTAGTTGAAAAAGCTGCGTCAGGTGAAAATGGAAAGAAAATGTTCTTGAGCGTTAAATTTGTTGCGAATTTTGTGGATAAGGAAAGTGCAATTCTTTTGGTCCATGGGTACAACAAGACGCGAATTTTTGATACATATATAGTGTTTTTACTCACAGGACAGGCAGGATCACTGAATCCTGTTAGGAAATGTAAAGTGACAGGGCCACTGTATCGCCCTAATAAAGTTGACGTACTAGTATCGTCACCATTTGCACTACCTGCTTTATTTCAATTACAACTAACGGACACTGAACCCACTGTCCCTGTTAGTTTTGAAGAAGAAGCAAAGCCCCGATTTTACGTACGACGACTAAATCTAATTGATAAAGAAATTAGTTTGAGCGGAATGCCGAAAGAAACCGGACAAGAGATACAGGAGCATAAGTTGTATTTACAAATAATTTGCTTGAGTACTCAGACAGGCAATTCTTGGATATGGTTCAGAAGTGATGTAGGTGAATTTTTCATTAAAGTAACTACGCAACCCCGTTGGGATTTAGCCATAGATACACTCCAAAGTAAAGTGCACAGTTGGCCTGTAGATCCCTGTAGTTGTGGAGAAGCATGCGAATGCTACAGAACCACAGTCTTGATGATACCTCACCGTAACGAGTTAATGATAAAGGCATTACGTTACGCCTTATTAGAACATACATCTGATGCTATGATGCACATATTTGATGAACTTATTGGTAAGTAAAACACAAGTTAGGTACTGTTAAATAAAACTAGTTTACCATTTAAGGGTTCCATAGCGAATTATCAAGATGAGATCCCTTAAATTTTCTATATATCCATGTCAAAGCTAACTATCCATAAATGAGAATATAATGTTATAATGAAAAAACCACAAAAAATTAAATATTTTTATTTTACTCATCTAGGAATGAAAGTTAATGAACATAATACGAATTTCATTGACCCCCAAAAATATTCAGAAGTTCTGCTCAGGATAAAAATTTAAAAATTCCAATTTAATATTAATAAATTTCATTTTCATCGTATAAAAAACTAAGTAAGCAACTAATACCTAATTATCATTCTTAGAAACCGTGACTGGAAAAATAATATTGAGTATGCTGTTACAAGAAGGTGGGACCAATGTCTCTGAGGTTCAGCACATACTGAGGACGGACAACGTATACCGCATCACCTCCAGAAGTCTAATGCCTCGTCTTGACCGTGTGACGCTGGCACAACACTCTAGCGCTATCATAGCTCTCCCCATCACGATACCCGCCAACGATAAGTCTGAGAAATACACCGTAACACTCACATCTGAGTGCGGTATGGACATAAGGACGTATAGGATACTCTTTGTTGAGAGTTTTAATGACACTAGTTCGAATTTACCAAAACATTGTATGGACATGTAACTTTTTTCAAACATCCCAGACCTACTACAAACATTTATAAATTTTGTACGATGATATCAAATAAAGTAATTTAATTTATAATAATATTGAGAAAATAATTATTAATTACTAAACTCGATATAGGTATGTATATTATATGTGCTATTTTATTGCTGCTTAAATATGGGTAGGTATTAATAGCAAATATGTCTCGATATATCTGCCAGTAGCGTAACTAGGATGGCAATACTAACGAAATATCCAGAAACCACAGCAGAATGGCTCTTGAATGTGTTACACTGATAGGAAATTACTTGCTATTTATGAAAATCCAAAAAAATGGGCCACAGACCTAAATGATTTCCGAGTCCAGAGTCCAGACGTGTTACTCTACCGGTATATTTCTTATTTAAAATTATTGTTTATATCGGTCATATAACCTTCGAAATTAATTATAGTACTCAATCGCCGTATAATATTTTAGTAAAAGTTATATTCGCATGTTCAGTCGCTCTTTTAAACCATTCTACGTTAAATCAAACAACCTAAACAAATTATTTATTAAATCTAATTGTTTTATTGTGTAGGCAGTATTATGCCTATAATAGGCTTCTAAAAATGTATTCAACGATATAAATAAAGGATATTATACGATCAGGAAAAATAAAATATATAA
The DNA here is from genome assembly GCA_018249875.1 of Cecropterus toxeus. Taxonomy (NCBI): domain Eukaryota; kingdom Metazoa; phylum Arthropoda; class Insecta; order Lepidoptera; family Hesperiidae; genus Cecropterus; species Cecropterus toxeus. The sequence continues at coordinate 3,459 of DWNE01003284.1, read as the reverse complement.
CAATCATATCATTCTAAGTTTTAGGTATTGCTTGATTGTAAAACGAGTGACGGTCATAATAAATAAATTTGACCTTGAAAAGTTACTTAGGTAGGTATTCTGTCTAATATATTGGGCGTTAGAAAAAATGCTTCCCGGTTCTCCGAGCAATATTAATTTAAAATATAATGGTAGTAATGTACACTAAATTCTATACGTTCAGTTTCGAAATTAGATTTGTCTTCAATATCCTGCTCTTGCCGTTCTCGTATCATTCGCGTATCACATCACGTACGAAAACAATTGAATGCACTTGGCTAGTAATATTAAAAACCACGTGATTGTAAAAAAATATAATGGGTGAGTAACAAAAACAGAAAATAAAGCTTATATAACTGCATAAAAACGTCCAGACTTTAATATAAACCCTATGTATATCATAGTGACCATGAACATATGAGCTCTATGTATATACATAATAAACATCCAAACAAATGAAGATCTTATTTTTGTCATTTAGCAGTACTTACTTAATATAGTAGTAAATTTTTGTATTTTTTTTATATAATTGTATGATGCCTTACACTTTTGAAAATAAAAACTTACAAATTTGTTTTTTTTTATTTAACATTGATCAATATTTTTGAAATAAAATTTTCTACGTTCTTTTTACATCAGACAGATTAGCTTAATAATGCTCAAATTGCAACAAATTGTTTACCGAATCGATTATTTTCATAAAATGAAAAAGTGTAACAAATTTCTTGAATTTCCAATTAAGACCAATTCAAAATATTAAAAGGGCAGCTATAGATATGTTTACCCCTGTAACCCGGCCTCAGGGCCGTCTTAGACTACGTTGGAACCCTGGGCACTCAACAATTTGGGGCCCTTTAAGAATGAAAAGAAATCAAAAAAAATGTTGACAAAACAGAAAAACGATAATATCTAACCAAAACAAAACCGACAATATCTAACTTGACGACCAAAAAAACGACAATATCTAAGTTGACGACCAAAAAAAAACGACAATATCTAACTTGACGACCAAAAAAAACGACAATATCTAAGTTGACGACCAAAAAAAACGACAATATCTAACTTGGTTGCCAAATCTTGTTTTGGCGCCCCCCAAATCTTTGTGAGAGAAATGGTCCTTCGGGGCCCTCTGAGGATGGGGACCCTGGCCCCGTGTGCCCTTATGGTAAAGACGGTATTAATTATGTGTGGGGAGGCTGTGCTCCGACAGTCTCTGTTCGGAACTTGTATATATGCACGATGTTGAGAAAACTCCGATAACGTGATTCAGAATACGGTGTCATCTCTTGATGAGTAGCGGGAGGTCGCCACATTACATCTAATTATAAACTCACTTTTGTGTACTCCGATTTCGTTAGGTCTTTTCATACCAAATCATGGTTTTTAAAAGTAGCAAACGATCATGCACTCCACCTGATGGTAAGAGGTAACTGCCGCCATGGATACCTGTAAGCAGCTTCATATAGAACAGGGGTTCTATCTGGAGTTCCCGCGACGCGGTTCGTTCGAAACATACCTGTTACATGTTGTTCCGTTAAAATAATTGTGAAATAGTGGTAGTGGTTTAAAGTCGATAACAGTTGCGTGGCCACTGTCGTGGACTGAGATGGTCGCCTCATATACAAGTGAGCTCAACCACACCTTTGTAAGTGTAACCTTAAGCCTATGCAAAATAAAGACATTTCATGCCTTCGTTTGTCCCTCCAGCTACCCGGTGTACATGAAGGTATTGCTCCGCGGCACGGCGATATGGTTCGCCGAGCCGGCGGTGACCACGCCGGTGCTGAAGCTGGCCGGCGAGCTCGCCCAGAACAGGAATCAGCGGCTCCACTTCGACGTGAGCTCGCCGAACGGGATCCTGCTGTTCAGGGAGCTGTCGGCGTTGATATGCGCGTACGGTGAGTGGGGTGTGGGTGACGTCAGAGCGTGACGTCACGGTGGGGCGGGAGGCGGTTTAGTCATGAGCGGTTTGGTCATGAGCGTGACGTTACAGCGATACTGGAGCCAGCTCGGAGCGACAGACACTGGGAGTGTTGCGTGTGTGACGTCAAAGCGTGACGACACGGACTTGGTGGGGTTAGCTCAGATCGGAATCAACGCGCGTGACGTTGCAGTTGTATTTGTGACGTGACGGTGGTACCAGCGGTGGTGGAGCCAGCTGAGAGCGGGTGCAGCGGGGATATGACGTCATCTTGTGACGTCACTTCGAAGTAGAGCTGGCGCAGGGCGGGAGTCGCGGGCGTGACGTCACAGTCGTAGTAGTCTGATTAGACGAGCATGATACCTTGGTGTGACGTCATAGCGGTGCGAGATGCTGGCTCAATGTAGGAGCCGCGCGCGTGACGTCAGCGTGTGTGATATACGCGTACGGTGTGTGCGTGTGTGACGTCACAGTGGAGTAGAGCTGGCGCTGGGCGGGAGTCGCGTGCGTGACGTGACTCGCGTGGCAGAGCTGTCACCACATCGGTCTGACGGTGGGTTCCGGGCTCGATCCCCGGCCAGACAGACATCTGATTACTGTTCTGGGTCTGGGTCTTTGTGTGTCCATGGCACCCACGATGCAAGAGAAAATCCTAGTGTGGGGCTATGAGTATAGAAAACGTTATAATATTTATGTATGTATGCATAATTTAGGATATTAAATAGCTTGTATTATAATTGTTTCTCTCTTAAATTACGACCTGCCGCAAATGTTCCTCTCACCTAGGGTTGGTTGGTAGAGAATGCCATCAGGGATTAAGTTTGCCCTATTGTATCTTTTGTTATAGAGGTGCAATAAATAAATAAAAATGAAATATAGATAACAAAAGAATCGAATAGACTCGTAAAAAGCAAGTTCGTGTAACCATTTCGAGTCTATTCCATTCCTTCGTCAATAAACATTCCAGGCAGCCGGATCCTGACGATAGACGTCGCCAAGAAGCAGATGTACGCGATGAAGTTGAAGGGCATATCGCTGTGCTTCTCCATACTGAAGGCGGCGCTCTGCGGGAACTACGCTAACTTCGGAGTGTTCAGGTAATGCACACATACATACAAACATTATGCACACATACATGCATACGTAGAGGCTGTCCATTAATCACGTGAGGCTCGAAATGGGGGAGGGGTCAATAAAAAAATACGAAATCTGTTATAAAATTTTAAGAAATTATTAAAAGAACATATTATCTCAAAATAAATACTAGGAATATACAAAACTAATTATAAAACCTATTAGATATAGTATCAATGTCGAATACATACACTCACATACAACGCTCGTACAATAAGCATACACATACACCCACACACGCGCGCATGCACGCTCACACACACTCATACGCACACACACACAGAGAGAGAGAGACACACACACACACACAGACAAATGCTTATCATACAGTCTTCCGTGGGAGGGCACTGGTGACCTGTAATCCAGGTATCCCATACCTATAATAG
>DWNE01003283.1:0-16971 GCA_018249875.1 Cecropterus toxeus | reverse complement strand
CGAGCGGTCACCATACCAGTCTGACGCGCAGTGGGTCCCGGGTTCGATTCCCGGCCAGACAGAATATGAATGATGAGTTTAGATTTCTGTTCTAGGTCTGGGTGTTTGTGTATTTGTGTGTCCATGACACCCACGACGCAGGAGAAAATCCTAGTGTGGGGCTATGAGTGTAGAAAGCGTGTTTTTTTAATAAAATAAAAAAAAATGCAGAAATTAATCCTGGTGACTCCCGAGTTGTCTCTGCCATGATCCCACGTTACTTCGCTTTAAGATAGAGCAGAATTTAGATTTACGATAACGTTGACATTCAAACAAGTCTCACAACAACAACAGTTACAACAGAACAATTTGTTCATCCATCAACAGATTCGCGAAACTGGCGATAGACAGATGCAGAATGTTGAAGCAAATGCCAATTGAGAAGATAACCACCCAACTGGCAAAGGAAGACGTGCAAGTCGCTTTGGAGTTGCTGCAAAGAGACAAGGTTCATATACGGTGAGTGTGGTATGAAATGGAGGTATCAAACGAAAAATGTTAGTCCATTGACCAAATGGAAGAAGAATAACTCAGTCAAAAATACTCAGAACGCCATCTCTCTGAGATTATGAAGAACTTATCACGTCTAAAGGCAAACATTATATAGCCCACTACTGCCAAGATGTACTGCTTTTCTCTAGGCCCTAGAGATATCAATTGAAACTATATTCAATTATAAACTTGACGACAATTATAAGATTGACGAAATAAAATATATATTGTATATAATTCAAGTTCGTTTAATTTTTTTAAATCTGTCAAGTGGTAGAACCAATGTAGTCCAACCGGGGAAGTACCACCGCCACACCTATTTCTAGCGTGAAGCAGTTCTTGCGTGAGGTGGAAGGGTGTGGTTGCCGGCTCACTTATGTATGAGGCGATCATCTCAGTTCTTGGAAGTAGCAACGCATCTGTGATAGACTTCATATAGAACCCCTGTTCCATATGAAGTTGCTTACAAATGTCCATGGGTGGCAGTAACCACTTACCATCAGGTGGGCTGCTTGCTCGATTGCTACTTCATATTAATAAGAAAATATATATTGATAGTTGTTAATATTACACAAATATGCTGTTTTTGCCACAAAAAAAACACTGACAAGTTACAGTGCCTTTTAGGACCACGTAAAACCACCGTCAGCAACAGAAAATAAACGTCAGTTTCTCAGTTTTGATACTAGATGGTGATGTATACATTAAATACGTATAGAATGCCATTCTTAGTTGAATTTCTTACAGGTATTCAACTTTAGTGATGGAACTTAACGCTCTAGCGTCTACGATCTTCGATCTGTCCCCGTTGGATCTCTCCCAAGACAGGGCTATCAATGCGCATTATATTCTTACAACCAATGTTGATGAGAATTGGTTGCTCAACCTGATAAAAAGCAGGTACAAACTTAAGTTTTCCACAACGTTTTTTTTTTACCACCGGAAACATAACTAAATCATACATTCTTATTCTAAATCCAACTTGAAACTATCATTATTAATATCAGTATTTAGCTGATTTATAAATAATTGTTTTGTAATATCAAAACATAAATTTGCAGAAGATTTGGAATTCAAGAAATTCCTATAAGAACATAAATATTGATTTTTTACATAATTTTGACCATTAAACGAATATTACTAGTTTAAAATACACTAATTAAACATTATTTGCAGATCTGTGAATGTTTATACAAGATTGCTATTTCAAATTATTTGTTGTATCATACCTATGTTAATATGTCTATGTAATATATCTATCATTGTCTCACATATATAAGAGGTGACCATCTGAGTCCTCGGGAGTAGCAACGCATCTGTGGTCGACTTCAGATAGAACCCCTGTTCTATATGAAGATGCTTACAGATGTCCATAGGCGGCAGTTACTATTTACCATCAGCTGGACTGCATGCTCGTTTGCTACATTAATCTGATGAAAAAATATCATAAAATAATAAAAATATCTTTAGATTGTATCCTTTATTCACTAGATGCTGCCAAAAAGACAGTTCAGTGTTCAAACTGTCAAAACAAAGTGACCTTGCGCGTCTCATGTCTAAACTGTCAAAGGACGATTTAACAACTGTCATGATGTGCTCAGAATTTGACAGACGAATCCTGTGTTCATGCTTCAAGGTTGCTTGTGACGATTTTATTAAAGAGCTACTTAGTGTAGTCTCGGTACGAGAGTTAGCTGAACACGAGAAAGAGAAAGCTAGAGAGCAGGCAGAGTCGGAGAGAGTGAGAGAGGAGATGTCCACTTCAGTAGACAGTAATAAACTGAACGTGGTCAATTCACTGCAAGTTTTTAAAAAGACTGACAATAAAGAATCCAAATCGCAGTTCTTTATACCGATCTCGGAAAACGAATTGAAAGACAAATTCGGGAATTTGGAAATTTCCGAGGAAGAGTCGGAATTAGTCGTTCCAGAGTTGCCGCTGCTGTATCAAGTGGGAATAGAGCAACTGGAAAAGTCGTTGGGTGATATATTGCATTTATTCCCGAAGCAGAATCGACCTCTCAGCCAATCAGAGACGTTCAATCTAGGGATAGAACAAACCATAGACAGGTACACCCGCCGTTGCCACCAAGTGTTTCAAGACAAATTGTTTTACCAAGAATTCGTGGTCATTCAAACAATGTTAACGGGATTCCTCGAATGTTTGAATCGGATTACGGCATCTATCGACGAAGCGGACTGTGATTCGCTCGAGAAGTGTATAGACAATATCATCCCTCCAACATTAGCGAGGAATTTGAGCGTCTTCTCCGTAGTTTCTTTACAATATTTGTCGTTTTTGATCAAAAACAAAAACGTAGTGGAAAGTCCCGTGCACGCGGACGTGTCGTTTCGTACGAACGTAACTACGGACAATGTCTCCGTGGACCATGTTATAGTGATCGCTATAGATAATGTCGCGAAAGCGTTGAGCGTGAATGAAATCTGGTCGGAGTTGAACACTGAGAGCAATCTGAATAGGACGCAGTCGGCGATTAGTTGCTTGTACGCGATTGTGAAGTATTTGGTTAAGGTGGGTATTTCATTTTTTTACTCGACTGCATTAAGAGAGTAATGTTTTTCGAGCGTATGTATGTATATATGTATGTTTGGCTTGCGCAAGTTATTGGCAAAAGGCTTGACGGATTGTGACGTATAACATATCATTACAATCGTCTCACTTTGTAGAACGACATAGGCTATATACGTTTTAAAAAGTGCGCCCCGAAATAGATAAATAGGAGGGGGGGGGGGGGACAATTTTTTTTACTATTGCGCCAATATGGGTATCAAATGAAAGATAGTAAACATATATCATTATCGACAAAATTCGTTCTAAGCAGTCGGGTTTTTTGTTAATTTAATGTTTTTAACTATATTACTAGTTTCCTGATAATGTTGAGCATCACACGTCGCCGCAATTAAGCCTCAAATTCGCTATACCTGTATCATTCCAGGACACAAAACCACTAATCCTGAACCAATACATGCGCACCCAAGACAGTGGCCCAAAGCCAGACATAGTACTGACCGGCGACAAACTGGTCACGCTCATCGAGTACTGGGAACGGAACTTCTACACCAAACCGGATAACGCGGTACTCGGCAAGAAGTACAGGAAACCTATTGAGACAATGCTGCTTCGCTTGGCCAGGTAAGACAGATATATATGTATAAATATATACATAGTTTTGACCGGCGATAAGTTGGTCACGCTCATCGAGTACTGGGAACGGAACTTCTACACCAAACCGGATAACGCTTTACTCGGCAAGAAGTACAGGAAACCTGTTGAGACGATGCTGCTTCGCTTGACCAGGTAAGACAGACGGATATATATGTATACATGTATACATATACATTTCTATAATTTTCGAAATGTTTGGTATGTCTTATCTCGAAACACAAGCTTTTTGGTGGGCTGCAAAAGCTATTGGAATTTAAATTATTGATATAGTTTCGAACGCGTGTGAGTCTGTGAAGTACTTTATCTTACATTTAATTTACAGATTAGAAATTAAACGCACATAGAGTTCCGATTGCTTAGTTTCAATCGAGAATGTCTAAAAGAGCGAAAAAAGACCATCTTTTATGAGACACTTTTTGTATTGGTCGTTGTGTTATTAGCATTCATAATAGTTCTCAATGAATGGATTATACTTCAATGCAATATCTTGCAAAGCTTTAGTTAAATACTTGAATGGTTATTTCCAGGTTGGAAGTGGTAACAAACATAGCGTTAATACCGCCCATAGCGTGGTCGTACGTGGAGGTCTCGGCTAAGAAAGATCAGCTGCAGAAAATCGACTTGCCGCTACAGGCCTTCCAGGATATGGATGTGTTGGAGTCATTCTTATTCAGGTAAGAAAACGATCTATAATCCATTTACTATTAGATGTGACAAGTAAAACAAAGAAAAATAATAAAAATATTCAAAGTAAACTACGTTATTTTCTAATCATCACAAACACCAACACCACCGTGACCACCACCACTATCATAACCCCAACCACCGTCTACAACCAATTTAATTAACATTACTACAATAGATTTCAACTTACTTTCGTTCGCGAAATGCGTTTCTAAATCAGAATAAACGTGCTTATTTTATACGAATGAAGTAGCAAACGAGCATGCAGTCCCATCTGATGGCATGGAGTCGCTATCGTCGTTGGACATCTGTAATTAACTTAATTTATTACAGACGTCCATCTGAAGTCAATGATAGATGTATTGCTACTCCCTAGGAAAAAGATGGTTACCTCATATGAAAATGTGCCGGCAACCAAACGTTTTCATCGAAAACGCAAGAACTGTTTCACGTTAGAATTATTTCTACTCCCGAGGATAAAGATGGTTACCTCATATGAAAATGTGCCGGCAACCAATCGTTTCCATCGAAAACGCAAGAACTGTTTCACGTTAGAATTATTTCTAAAGATATTTCCCCGGTACTACATTTATTTTATCACCTGGTACATCTAAGAAATTTGTTGCTATCGTCAGAAAATTTGCGCGTAACAATACTCGTCCATATGGGCGTTAACGAAACGCGCTACCGAAGTCGTCGTGTGCCGAGGAATAAATCTATTGTCTGAAAATGCACGTCAATAAAGACACAAACGTGCTACCGAAGTAACCCGTCGTGTTTTAGCTTTACGTCACCAATATCGTATGCTTAATGGAACACTGACTCATTAAGAGATAAGTTAAAATTTAGTAACGTACAGATACAGGCTTCTGTTAGCGCCATCTACCGTCTACCGTTTCAATTACGTTGACATTACTATTTGTTGGCGCCCTAATGTTAAATAATTATTAATTTTACCCAACAAGTACGAAAAAACCTCATTGCACACCTATTTCTAGCGTGAAGCAGTTCTTGTGTGAGTGGTAGGTCTTTGCCAGGTGGTAGAACTGATGTAGTTTGACCGAGGAAGTACCACCGTCACATCTATTGCTAACGTGAAGGCAGTTCTTGCGTTTCGGTGGAAGGGTCTGGTTGCCGGCTCACTTTTATATGTATGAGGCGACCATCTCAGTCCTCGGTCGTGGCAACGCATCTGTGATAGACTTTTTACAGAGTGCTTACAAATGTCCATGGGCGGCAGTAACCACTTACCATCAGGTGGGCTGCTTGCTCGTTTGCTACTTCACATTAATAAAAAAATATTAATTTTCCAGGCCACCAACGAGTACACCACCCGGCGAGGGTGCTGCCACACCCGGCGTGCCAACGGCCACTATCGACCTCAGCCACGACACCCACGAACTGAGCACCCTAGTGTGACTGTGACCCTGTCACTCATGTGACCAATGAACTCTTAGAAACTGAATATATTATTTTTAGACAGTTGTAGGTAACAGTGAAGCGTTCTTGTAGGTACCTGTTTTTAAGTGATGAATAATTATCTTAGTGATTTGCTTTCGGATTTTGCCTCATAAGCAGTATCGCTGCTTTGCAGATAACACCAATCCAAAAACCAAAATTTCACAGAACCAGATAACAAATAGGTTTTTGTTTTTATCTTTTTAATTAATTAAGTTAAAAACATAAAATAACGGAATAAGGGAACCAAATTTTCAATGTTGAAATAATAATTATGAAAGTATATTATTAACTTTAACTTCAAATTTTGAATTGAGTGGTCCTTCAAGCAAAACAGCGATATGTGTCTAAACTATAAATGATTGTGGTAAAAGTACTCTGCAACTTACATAAATGTATGAGTTGCAAAATGTAACATGTATTTCAATAATGTAAATTCAGAATTCTCACAAGAAAAAGATAATCATTCAATTCGAAGGAGTAAAAAACAAAAAATCTATATACGATAATACAAGGCGAGTGAAACTCGACGAAATACAACGAAATCTATCGAATTTTGCTCAATATCGCGAAAATTAACAACGAAAGACTTATTTTTAAGTCCATTTCATTATAATCAATATAAACACTGCCAACATTTGTGCCACTGCGTTAAGTACTTAATCTAACTTAATGTATGTATATTATCCACCGTGAATAACATTTTGATATTGAATAACGCGTATAATTATTTCTTAGCCATAATGTAGAGGTCTTATTTTACGTAGAAATAACGATAAATTTCCAATTTCCCCATAATACCTGTTGCCCATAAAAACGAGGTTGTATGAATTTTATTTTATAACGAGTACACTGGTAAAATCGTAAACAAACATTTTATATATACAAATAAAAAATACGTATGTCACATTTATAGGCACAGATTGAAATATATTTACTTCTGCTGACCCTCAATTGAAGAAGATTAGGGAGGATATAACACGAATCTACTTTGTCTATAATTATATTATAAGCACGTGTCTTTTTATGTATGTCTATATTATGTGTCCGACACATGTCTGATAATAAAATTCAAGTTGATAAAAATGAATGATTCAATAAGAATCTTAATTTCATTTAAATAACTTAGGTAGTGAAATAAGGCCTCGGTAAGTGTGAATGTTTTAAGCAAGTCTTGAACGACACTTTAAATTGTATATTATGATATTTAATTGTAAATATTGTTTCTTATGTTAAGAAGAGATTAATCTCGCTTTGCCATGTTCTTTTTATTCTATTTTACTGTCTTCTAAGGTTGTACACAAAGATAGCTAGATGCCAGTACAAATTAAGACAAAAAAATATTTGGGTTCAATATGTTCAAGCACTATTCCTTACATATGTTAACAAAGTTTCGTCCCATCTGAATGATTTTCACTTTTCAACATTATAATTATCTTATTAAATTTTAACAAACTTATGAAGTTAGGAATCAAAATTTGAAGTAGATAAATAAAAATCTGTGCCCGAATATCGTACTTTCTTCAAATTTAAGAATTTTTAATGTTGTACACTGAAGTTATGGATGTCAATAGTAAACAAATTTTATGATTATTTTTTCACAACTAAACCATGGTGAAACTTTACCTCGATATTTATTATTATTTATCTACATTTAAAAACAATAATGACTCTGTGTTAACTTTTTTAATAAAAAAAAAATGGCTGCGAATTAATATACTTAGGCTTAAAGGCGCCAAGACAAAGTCGTAAAAACATTTTTTTACTTTTTATTTGTACTGTAAAAAAAACTACTCTCCAGTCCAATATAATTTGTGAAAACATAGAATAAAGTTAGAAATAGGTGTGTACTTAATGAAAACATAAAATACTCTTAACTGTTACTAATTAAAAGTATTTTTGTGAATAAGCAGGGATGTGCAGTACCTATCGAGCCAAATTATTTATAAATTGGTTATTTGTATATTATATTGCCATAATAAAAACAGTTTTTTAAATATTTATACTGTAGTTATTTTAAAGGCTTCGTCGTCTTTATTGTATCGGCACTAATATTTAAATGTTTAGTTGTTGACCTATTAATAAATGGACATTTTAGTACCAAAGTCATGAAAAATATGTCCTTGGGAATATGGTGGCAAATATTAAATGCTTCGTGGCAACACAACGAAATGTCAAATCAGAAAATATAAAAAAGTATATCGCAATAAAAAAAATATATAGAACCAGTATCAGTATCTGGCATGTTCGAAGTCAGTAGACATAAAGGAACTTTTATACTTAACTGAAAATTACATTGTATATTTTCCGATCCGGTGGTAGTATAAGATACTGTAAATGACAATTTGTAAGTGCCCCCGTAGCCCTATGCAAAATAAAGATATTTCATTTCATATGTTAGCGATATAAACTTGCATAATAGTTAAGTGCCTATTCGTTTTTTTTTTGTACTTACTCATTTTTTAATTTCCTTGACTTTTTTACTCAATTTTACCACAAAATTGCATTGACTATTAGTCTGTCACATGAGCAAATGGCGCTCCATCTGTGCTTTTGTAGCATTTTTGATTTGGAAGTTTGAGTTTCGAATTTGTGTCCATTTGTTTTTAGGTCGATGTTTTTAGTATTAACGTTCGCTGCACTTGTTTATAATTACTGTACATTTGCTTAAAGATTACATTTTATTTTAAGTACCGAATGATACCAGAAATAAATTTGTTGATACTAAACCGTTTAAAAAAAGTAAGACAGCAAATATACCCTATGAAAATAACATAATGTTAGTAAGTTTGGTTTGTCAAATTTCTGTTTTTCTAACTATATGTCGTCAGTATAATTATATCAAGCTATAATGTGCTATAATCACCTGACGGTAAGTGGACACTACTGCCCGTATACCTCTGTAAGCAACTTTATATAGAACAGGGGTTCCATCTGAAGTCGATCACAGATGCGTTGCTACTCTCAATAAGGTTAGAGAACACATTGAATCTAACAACTTATATCTCCGTAGGCGTATACAAGAATAACAATAAATACATATATTTAAAATGTAATCTTCAAGCAAGTTAAAAACCCACCAATCAGACAACTGATGTATTAATACAAAAAACGGAATAATTCAAAATGTATATTTGTACATAGCTTTACACAATCCTGGAGGCATAATTTATTTTTCGTAACAAATAACGCATTTCTATTTTATTTGTAGATCATGTTACGTGAAACTAAAAATAAACTTATAAAAAAATGTTTTGTCTTCTTAATTTTACACCTGGTTTGTTCTTGCCCTGAAATAGAAAAAAAACAGCTTATTGACATAAAATCCATACGTATAATAATAATGAATAAATAATGTGCGTCTGTACATGATATATATTAGCGCTATTAACAATTAATGAAATTGATAAAAACATTAAAACAAAAAATCAGAATTCTTTTAACTTTTTTTTGTTCCTAACGATATATTAAATTTAATATTAACGCTTTATATGCGTTTTGTGAAAATAGTTAAGTAAAATTATTATAATACATTATAGTATATATATTTTCAGAATGGTATATTTACTAGCTTTCATTTGATATCCATGTTGTCTTGATAATGAAAAAGTCCCTTCCCCCTATTTGCCCCAACATACAAACACACATATATATACACATACATACAGACCGATATACATACATAAGCTCGAGAAACATGAAACCTCCTGACGCAGTCGGGTACTGTTCTGCCATGTCACTCAGACAGATGAGTCTATTCCAATGACATGTCATATATTACAATCCGTTTAGTAATTTGGGCTGTACAGTTACGGCCACACATACATACATTCGTACGTTCGAAAAACATAACCACGAAAATGAACCAAAAAATGAAAACGAAACCACTCACCGTCTCATTCCCTGGTACAGTCCGGTGTGGTAGCCACTCATGTACCAGCTGAGCAGCATGGCCGACAGTGCTTCGTCGTCCGCCAGTCTTGGCCCACGCGAGCCCAGCAGTGGGGGTGGGACCGGCATATCCATTGGGCAAAACTGGAAGATGTTTCATAAACTCGAATTATTTAAATAACATATAGACTTCTGTTTTTTAAGGTTTCCATACCTAAAGGGTAAAAACAGGACCTTATTCTTAAGTCTTAGCAAAGACTCCGCTGTCCGTCTTTCTCATCTGGCTATATCTCATGAACCGTCATAGTTAGGCAGATGAAATTATCACAGATGATATATTTCTGTTGCCGTTATAAAAACAAATACTAAAATCAGAATAAAATGAATATTTAAGGGAGGCGATTTTTTATATTTAATTTTCTTTTATTATGACTTAAATTAACTGACTGAAATGAATGAATAATACCAATGCGGCTCACTTTTGTAATCACTCACTCACTTGGCGCATTAGAATATTATATATTATTAACATTAAAAGATTTCAGATAAAACTACTGTTCTGTATCAAGTTGCATACAGTAATCCATGGATGGCAGTTACCACTTACGTGAACTTTAATCTTATAAAAATGAAATTTGAAATGTAAAAAAAAACATTAAGTTTTTTTTTCACTTAAATAAACTAAATAAATAAATGAATAAACGTTTAGTGGTGTTGTAAGTATTAATTCTTTCATTTTATTTCTAACAATATTTTCCTTTTCTATTAGTTATAATTATTTTCTAACAGAAATAACTTACATCTCCTAACATGGCTGCGTCTGGCATTGGCGCGTTTGGCAGTGAAAAGTCTTCCATATTCAACGATGGCGTCCTGTTCTTCGTCTTCTTAGTTTTGCTTCGACGCGAACCTGATAACAGAACAATATATGTATTTTTACCACTTGCAGGATATGAAATGAGCTTCCTCATAAAATATTTCCGGAGCGCTATGATATGAGGCTCTTCAAGGAAGGTGTAAATCGAGCTTGCTTTCAAAAACGGCGTTCGTTGTCAACCCATTATTGTCCCACTGCTGGGCACGGGTCTTCTCTCAGAATGAGAAAGTTTTAGGCCAAAGTCCACCGCGCTGGCCAAGTGCGAATTGGTAGACTTCACACACCTTTGAGAACTCTCTTTTTTAACTCTCAGATGTGCAGGTTTCCTCACGATGTTTTCCGTCACCGTAAAGCAGTGATAATTAAATTCTAATACGCACATAAATTTAAAATCATTGGTGCCTGGGATTCGAACTTCGGATTCTCGATTGCAAGACTGAGTTTCATCCATTAGGCATATCTCTGCATAAAAACGGCGTTGCGTTGGTAATTCCTCTGGTGCTGCTGTCCAAAGGCGACGGTGACTACTCCATCAGGTACCCCATTTTCCTTGTCGTTAGGTACAGGAATAAAAAAAGTATTTTCGTTTGTGCTTAACCTGCCGAAACTACCCTTCTAAAGAATGTGATGGCGTTAAAAATGGTGTTCCAATAACAAAAATGAATGGGGGAGATTTTGTAATTTTTTAGGAAGAGCATTTTCAGAAATAAAGGGAATTTCGAAAATTTTGACACTTTCTTGAATATGACGGATGGGCATATACGTGCTTTTAGATTTTGATCAAGGGGGTATGATCAACAAACTCCCTCCCTCCCCCCGTTTGCAGTGAGATGTGCCTGCATACTTCTCGTTACCAAGTACGTGCGTTCTTTTGTTAATGATAAATCCGAAATTTCATTTCCTTCAATAAAAGTAAGTATTCATGTTTACCAGTGTTCGCAGTAGCTCGTTGCATTCCATCGCTAAGGCCGTTCTCAGCGAAGTCCGACTGACTCTCGAACCCGTCGTCATCTTTCTTCTTCGTCGCACTCATAACTTCTTCCACCTGTCTTCTTCTGGCATCCTTGCCGAGAGTCGTTTGCAGCAAGCTTAACGGTACTATCTCGGTGTTGTTATAACCTAAAATTAAAAATATGTATTAAATAGACATTTGGGTTTCTTATTTGATTGAAGTAAACGAGCATGCAGTTCACATACATACGCTCGAAAATATAACCCGTCTTTTGACGCAGTCCGGTAAAAATATGCCACCAGCGATGTGAGGCCCACTTACCATACACTAATAAAACAAATATACAACTTATTCCAAGAGTCCGGAATTCACTGCTTTTTATGTTTTGATGTAAGAACATACGGCTTGACCAAGTTAACTAGACGAACGGGAGGAATGCGGTCTCCCTCCCCGGTCGCGTCTCATGCCCCGCTCTCGTCTTAGTACCGTTCGCACCTATACTCCCTAATCTATTATGATTTATTACAAAAATAAATAAACGAAGAATAATTTGTTGTACTAGTTAGGTTTTGTTTGATAAACCAAAAAAAATGATTTGAAAGTATAAAAGCGATGTTTAAGTTTAATAATTTATTAAAACAGAAATTTATGAAAATTTACATCTCATTGGAATCTACATTTCACAAAAAAAAAAACATTACTGCTATTTTTCTTCTCATTAGTACGCGCGAGCTTGCGAGTGACGTCACGTTAGACATACGTCTAGTTAGCTATGGTCGGCTTATACACTCTGAATGATGCTCTCTGATTGTAACAGCCTAACTAACCAGTAAATACGTCATATCAGAAGTATACTGCCAGGTGGTAGAACTAGTGTTGTTCAACCAGGGCGGTGCCACCGCCATATCTATTTTTAAAGTGAAGCAGTTTTTTGTGATTCGTTAAAGTTTGTGGTTGCCGGCTTACCTATATATGACAACCCCTGTTCTATATGAAGTTGCTTACAGGTGTCCATGGGCGGCAGTAACCACTTATCATCGGTAAACTACAAATTTACTTAATAAAGTTAATAAATAAAAAAGCGTGTATCGACTCTTAATCTAATCAGTTATTGTACTCATACATTATTTACGTCATTTAAACGAATGTCAACGAACTATAATAAAAACCAAAAAAAGAATAAAATAAAACAAAAACAAACTATTATCTAAACATCAATAAAATGAACTATTTAACTTCTATTGCTTAATTTCGCAACACAACGCAAGTGTCAGGATGGCCGAGCGGTCTAAGGCGCCAGACTCAAGGTTTCCTTGCCTACTCAGTAGGTCGAGCTCTTCTGGTCCTCTCTGAGGGCGTGGGTTCGAATCCCACTTCTGACAAATCTTTTTTTAGCTTATTTTTTAATTTGATTTTGGCAATATGTTAAATATTTGGTTTTAATCAACTTCAACATAAAATTCCAACTTTTTCCATTTTTATTTCAATGTTTCGGTTAAATTATTATTTTCTATTAATTTAATACATGTAAGTTAATTAATTTATGAGAAGATAACATGTATGTTTAACCCTAATGTTTTAGTAACTATTTATGTAACTATTTGATAAATTCAAGTTTCAATCAATTACTGTATATGTCACTGATTTTCGAGGTATTTCCTTTATATACTCTTTAATTCATATAGTAATGTATGAAAAGAAAAGAAAACAATTGTGAGGAACAACATGTTTGAAGCAAGCAATTACGGACAAGCAGAATCAATTCATTTTTTTTTGCTATTGTGCTCTTCATTGTTATATTGTAAGTTTGCCACTCAATGAGAATCTTATGTATATACCAATGATACAAAATGCGACAGTCCTCTAAGTACCACTAGTGGTACATGTCGATGGGTATGTATTAATAAATAAATAAACTATGTATGCTTACTCATTATTGTTTTGTTTAAGCCTTTAGCTATCTTACCTAAGAACCTGATGACACACTCCTTATCATCAATGATGTTCAAAACAATGGCTTCATACTCAAATCCATCCTCATAGTAAACTGCCCGGCATGGCATCCCCTCCTTCCATTGGCAACTTGAATCCTTCTTAGCGGCTTTCTTCTGTTGTTTTGGTTGTTTAAATTGGCTGGATTGTTTACTATCCTTCTTGGACTGACTGGATTTAGATGTTTCTGTAATATAGGAAAGTAAAAGTTAATAACAGTTTTCAATATATTGTGAATACCAATGTGAAATTACCTATAGCAATACGCAGTGATAGTAATGACTTCAATAAATTCGAACAAGGTCCAGGAACTCCTTATTCAGAAAGATTATTATGCAATAAATGATTTTCTAAATGACCAATTTACTTGACCATTATGTAATTAAGTATTTGAAATTATATTATTTGATATTATGAAATTGAATTATAATTTGACACTCTATTATTTTTGTAATTTTAATTAAATTTTGACATCTAATTGTCATTGTATATTCTATTGCAATTAAATTCTATTTTGCGACACCTTTATGACGTAGAGAACACAGAACTAACATGTCTACAACATCTTCATCTTAGACATAATTTACTGTAATACTGTGTTCATGCAAAAATAAATGATTTGATTTGAATAATTTTAGTAGCCCTGCAGTTGACAGGAGGTAGAACTAGTGTAGTTTGACCTGAGAGGTACCACTGCCACATCTATTTCTAGCGTGAAGCAGTTCTTGCGTTTTTTTGGAAGGGTGTAGTTGCCAGTTCACTTATATATGACACATTTATCCCAGTCCTCGGGAGTGGTAAGGCATCTGAAATCAACTTCTGATAGAACCCCTTTTTTATGAAGTTCCTTACAGATGACCATGAGTGGCAGTGGCTTCTTACCATTAAGTGGACTGCATGTTATTTTGCTACTTCAGTATGATAAAAAAATGTATTGTGAAAAATTTTAGCAGCCCTGCATTAATTAAGTGCAGTTATGATGTATATGTATCAAAAAATATTCTATTGCTTTTACAATGTTTTCAAAAAGCCTAAGCTTGCATTTACTTTTACTTAGTTGAGTAGTACATAGTGAAATAATAATTTACAAATCGACATTGAGTAAAAGAGAGTTTAAAAAAACGTATTCCTAGTCCCGAGGACGATAATAGTTCAGCTTGTACTAGATTACCTTTCATTTGTAATTTAATAGTAAAGTAGCCTAAAATATGCAGTGCATGGACAAATGTAATGGCAAGAGCAAATTTGGAATACCCCATATTGGCGCAGGAAAGAAATTTGTTGTATCTCGAAAAAATATGAATTTTAGTCATAGACATATAAAATCAATTACACTAATCTTGGAAATTTTTTATAAATTAAATGCGATTTTTCTCGATTCAAATTCATTATTCCACAATATAAAATACTAGTAAATCATCTTATTTAAATTTATGATATTTTTTTAATAGTTTTTTGGATCGGGGGTAAAGTTACATTTTTCGAGATAGGATAAGAGCTTTCCCGCCTCATCATGAATGTATCGCCCACCAAATTTGGCCACAAAACTGCTCAAAACTATTGTTATAAGGCAAACACAGTTGTTATTCAGTAATAAGAATCATAAAAATTCTTCAGAGCATGTTGAACAATACCTCCAGACTTGGAGTTAGTGGTCATAGCAATCCTTTGGGCAACCTCCATGTTGGCCATTCGTAGTGCTTTATCATAAGCATCATTCAGCTTCGAGTCATCCCAGATGTCTTCCTCAGTCTCAGCTTCAGAGTCATCCTGAAAAGGAATTGAAGTAAATAAATTGTAATGGTGTAGACAACACAGCATTTAAGGTTCTAGAACCCTTTGTGGTTTCACTTTGGAGGCATCAAGGCTGCACCTATATACTATACCACAAAATACAAGACGTCTGCACTCATTGTATTGAACATATTGTTACAGAGCAACAAAAAACTGGGAGAAGACGCTGATACCCGAGACACAGTTTCAATCTAATTCTGGGATCAGAGGCTTCATATAATTGTATCTATATTCATGCAAATAAATGTTTTATTATATGTCTGACACACAGTGGGTTCCGGGTTCCATCACCAATCTGAAAGACACCGGAATGATGCATTTAGATTTCTCTTCTGGGTCTGGAGGTTTGTGTATTCATCTTTGTGTGTGTCCATGGCACCCGCAACACAGGAGAAAATCCTAGTGTGGGGCTATGAGTGTAGAAAGCGTTGTTGACTCTTAGTTGGATAAAAAATTTAAAAAAGGAAACACAGAGTAAGCAAGATTATGGGAAGAACACATTTATTTTATCATATACTTACCATAGTCATGCTGAAATTGAATATTAAATCATGCGGGTAAGAAAAGTAAACAATAAACTTTAAAACTTGTTAATACGGATAGTTAGAAACAGTAATATAAAATATTATATACATTCACACTTCAAAGCCGGGGATACATTGGCGACTCCCCTAGTGTTGAAAAGAGGCGTCGGTGACTACTTTCCATCAGGTAACCCGCCTACCTTATCGCTAACTTTAAGTATAATAAAAACGCGCGATTACCGGCAAATAAAACGTGTAAAACAAATTAATGCAGGTATTTCACAATTAAATAAAAAGGAAACAAGTGGGTACACAGTTGGGGGGAAACGTATACCTTACAAAAAATACGAAGTGTATTTTAATTTTGTAATTATAATTATTATATACAAAATAATACTAACGGGTGTCAAAAGTTTGTAAATAATATGTCCTTACCATTTTCATCCCTTTCACATATAAAACGTTTGTGTTAGACATTATTATGCAGAATTAAACGTATTGTTTACTAAGTTTTCGTCTTATTTATGTAATGCTTAAAAACAAGGTAACATTACGGGTTAAATTAATATCAGAGAAGAAAGTAGAAATCAAGATATAAAAGATGTTTTATTTTTGATGTAGAGTTTGACACTTATTCCGACTCTTGCCAGACTGTAATATTTATGACATCTGGTTTTGGTGTTTTGTGTTGCAAATTAAATAAACAACTGCTTCATAGAGTGTCAAAACTTGAGCGTTTACCAAATATACCTTAAGCCTTAATGTTAATTGATATTTGTATTTTAATTGGTGTTTATATTTTGTATTAAGAAAATAAAATTAAATAAATTTATATAATGCCGCATAATTTTATATTAAAGATCCTGTTCTTTAGTACACACATTTAATTGATGACTTTCTTTAAGATTTCTAAACATATGAAATATATGATTTTTTAAATGCCTATTTTGTGTACAGTCATCCTGCAAATAGAAAAAACTACCACAATGTATATTGGGTGTCCCAGAAGTCGCGCACCCCATTGTAGGGATCGAAAGAGAAAAATATTGTAAGACGAAAAGTCCTGAGCCATTTTTTAATC